>VZRS01005963.1:18638-31825 GCA_013398055.1 Ifrita kowaldi
TTTTTTTTGCTCCACACAAACGAAGCTCGGCAGCCACTTTACAGACATTTAATTAGACAGTTCCCTTCCCTTTAAAAATTTTTACATCGAATTGTCTCAAAAGGCACAGGGCTGAGGCATGACTTTTATGGGGAGGAAAAAAAAAAAGAGTGCGACCACAAGGAGCAAATTAAAGCAATAGTTAAAAAATGAACTGCTAATTCAACCACATCTTCAATGGAAAATTCATATTACAATGCAAACACCAGCATATTTCTTTCTCCTTTGTGAGTTTAACTTGGAACGTCACCATAGCTTTAAAACTGGATGAAAAGCAAAGAGTTTTGGAGTGAGAATTTCTAGCATCTGTTTTGCTGTGGCAGCACTACAAGAAAAAAAGGCCCCCGTGTTAAAAGATAGCTGAGGATGTTTGGCTCGGTTTTCTGACCTTGATCTTCATGTTGACACTGAGAAAATCTGATCACTATCCCCTAATTTATTTTTTTCTATGGGCAAAACTATAATTCTGCACTTTCTAATTATTTCTGATGTTATTTGAGAGACTTTTCCAGGACCTCAGCGTGACAGTCAGGTCTTGGTTGTTTTGCTAAAGGTTACAGGATGTACAGTTTGAAAGCTGTCAAATTAAATAATCGGTCCACTGCAGTTACAGGAGGGCCACTAATAGGATCAGAGGGCTGGAACACCTCTGCTCTGGAGCCAGGCTGGGAGAATTGGAATTGTTCAGCCTGGAGAAAACTCCAGGGAGAGCTCAGAGCCTCTTCCAGTGCCTAAAGGGGCTCCAGGAGAGCTGGAGAGGGACTTGGGGCAAGGCATGGAGGACCAGGACCCAGGGAATGGCTTCCCAGTGCCAGAGGGCAGGGCTGGATGGGATATTGGGCAGGAATTGTTCCCTGGGAGGGTGGGCAGGCCCTGGCACAGGGTGCCCAGAGCAGCTGTGGCTCCCCCTGGATCCCTGGCAGTGCCCAAGGCCAGGTTGGACACTGGGGCTTGGAGCAGCCTGGGACAGTGGAAGGTGTCCCTGCCATGGCAGGGGTGGGATCGGATGGGCTTTGGGGTCCCTTCCAACCCAAATAATTCAACGATTCCATGATTTTAAACTGATGGAATTCCCCAGCTCCCTTGCCTGGTGCTCTCTTATCCTGGGATAAAGGCCTGGAGCAGCACCTTGTGCCACAGCAGTGCCATGGACAGGGTCACCACGCAGGAATTGTCCCCAGGCACCTCTGAGGAGCTGCTTGGATCCTCAGGTAACCTCTGGAGCTCCAGCTGCTGCAGAAGGATGCAGGAACTCTGAGGGCAATTACCCAAGGGTAGGAATTCACCCTGTGATTACAAAACAACTGACCCTGTGTACATTTTCAAGATTTTTCTCGCTAGAAATGGTTAAAAAGTAGCCAGAATGCCGTTCATACATAATCAGAGTCTTAATGAGGTGTTAAACATTGTGGAAGATGATGTACTTGAACCAAGGATTTAATACCACAGGAGTTCCCTTCACATCAGAGACAACCTTTTTGCTTGAAGACTGAAGGTTTTCCTGACAAGTAAGTGCTGAATCTTGACCCTTGTGGTGTCAGCAGTGATTTGTCATGTGCTTTCAGTCACAAGGTTTACCACTGGCACGATGTTTTACAGAAAACGAGAGTAGTATTTTTTCTCTTTGGAAAGCATGGTGTGGTTTGATGAGTAAAAATACAAGATTTCATTTTTTTTTGCTGAAGTCTTCTTTGGATTCCGAAGTTTGCCTGTTGGGGTGCCACACTGGGACTGAGTTTTGGCTTTCACAAGAGGCAGGAAAAGGGACTTTATAACAACTCCTGCAGTTAATGGATCTGTCAGAGTCTTTGCACTGCAGCTACAGCCTCGTGAAGTGCACTTTTAGCTGAAAACAATTGCCCAGTGACAAGGACAAGGAGAACACAACCGGACCAAAAGTTTTATTTCCAACAGCAATGGACTAAATAATTGATTTTATATCCAAGAGATCTATGGGAAATGCAATGCCAGTTGTTCAAATACAAATAGGAAAAGAATTAATTTCTCCACAAGGAAAATCCGAATTGATCACCTGAGCCTCATTAACCACTCACAATTCAGACCATTGAAAGTAAACTTCATGAAATAATTTTCCTGGCAATCCATTTCCCTTCCTCGGTGTGAATCAAGCAGAGAAGTAGTTTTGAAATGATGCAAACACTGGTTTGGTGATCCAAAATCTCAGCTGGGCTTGTAATTCCAATCAGTTTGGAACAACTCAGTCTCATGGCTCTGCCTCTGCCTGGTCTGGGATTACTCTTGAGGAGAGCCTTTTGTGGCTGAGGAAAACCTTTCAGGCATCCCATTTCCTTGGGGAGGGTATAAATCAGCTGTGGGCTGATATAAACCACGGGTACCATCTCCAACCACTGCAAAAGTCCGGCCTAATTCCCACAAAAGGAGTATGTGGTGAAAAGAATCTGCTGAAGGGTTCTCCTGAGTGCCTCTGTTCCCAAGGGTTAAATTTTGGATGTCCCCACAAGTACATCCTTGCAAGCTGTCCATAAACCAGGGGTGAAGCAACAGGACAGAGCAGGAAGCCCTGACATCTCCAACCAGGCTGCAGCAATTTCTGAGGCTCCACTTCCAGGTTTTTGGTGATTTGCCTAAGAGGAACCCAAAAGATCAGGGCTTTCTAGTTTTCCCTGTTTCTTCACCCCTGGATTAGCAGAGAGCATGCAAGAATGTGCTTGTGGGGGCTTTCCTGAGTTCTTTAACATCACTAAAAAGCGTGATCTCAGAGTTGTGCAGCACACAGGAAACCAGGTGCCTACATTTAAATTGAAACCTGCCAAATGTCCTGCTTGGGGAACACTTTTGCAACTTTTCCAAGGAGAAGAGTGCAAAGGTAAATCTGTCCCCTTTTGTGTGGTGAGAAAAGTGGGAAACTTGCCTTTTCACTTCTCAGTTTTCACAGAAATCAGGCAAAATGACTGAGCCATCTCAGTCCTGTGCAGGGGAACAGAACAGCCCATGAGGAGCAGCACTGGGGCTGCCCTGTGCTGTGAGGATCCACCACCACCCCCTCCCCAAACCCCACCACCACCCCAAACTGGACCCCCAGATGGAGTGATTGCCAGGATATCTGGAGAAGGAGATGAAAATCTATATAAACACATAGTCCATGGAATTCTGCACTTGTCATGCTCTGACTTTGACCGTAGCTCGCTCTTCATCACATCTCCCTAATGATGTTTGAAGATTGATTTGCTGCCAAAGCATTTTTGTTGTAATTTATTTTTTTTCATATTCCTGAGCTGAAAATCAGCATGCATCAACGCAGACACTGATACTCTTTCATACACACGTTTTGTTTAATATAACTTGAGGCACAAAATCCTGAAACTCTTAAGAAATTCCAAATCCTGCCGGCACTGGCAGACCACAAACTCTCTGCCTGTCTTTCCTAAGATAAGACTGTTTCAGTAGATCTAAGAAGTTGCAAAGACCATTCCTTTGGGTTAACCTTGACACCTGAAAATCACAGGCACTTCTCATTTGAGTTTTCAAGGTTATTGGATTATGTGCATTGTTGTATTTTCATAGAACCATAAACACTGGTAAAGGTGATTTCAACAAAAGATCAGTTTTCACCTCAGAGGATGTGGGCTCAAGTTTGCCTGTTGCACTGTACTAAAACAAATGTATTTGTCTTAGTCCTTCAAACCAAAGAGCAAAAACCATCACGGTTTGGTGGGGAGCCAGTGAGCTCTGAGACAGACAGAGCTGGCTCAGCTTTAGTTCATGTGGCCAAGGAGGCCCCTGGCACCTGGGCTGGATGAGGAATTGTGTGTCCAGCAGGAGCAGGGCAGGGATTGTCCCTCTGTGCTGGGCACTGAGAGGCCCCTCGAGGGCTGTGCCCAGTTGTGGCTCCTGCAGGAGAGCCCTGGAGGGGCTGGAGCGTGTCCAGGGCAGGGAACGGAGCTGGGAAGGGGCTGGAGCCCCAGGAGCGGCTGAGGGAGCTGGGAAAGGGGCTCAGCCTGGAGCAAAGGAGGCTCAGGGGGGACCTCATTGCTCCCCACAACTCCCTGACAGGAGGGGCAGTGAGGGGGGGTCGGGCTCTGCTGCCGTGTCCCAAGGGAAAGGAGGAGAGGAAATGGCCTCAAATTGCACCAGGGGAGGCTCAGGTTGGAGATTGGAAAAGAAAATTTCCCTGGAAGAGTGGTGAGGCCTTGGAATGAGGTGCCCAGGGAGTGGTGGAGTCACTGTCTCTGGGAGTGTTCAGGAGGAGTCTGGATGTGGCCCTTGGGGACAGGGTTTGGGGTGATGCTGCTGCTGCTGGGGTGGCACTGGATGATCCTGAAGGGCTCTTCCAACCCTGATGATTTTGTGATTCTGTGATCTCTACTTGTTGTTGTATCCCTGTGTGTGCACACAGATCCATGCTGGAAGTGTGTGTTTTACTGCAATGCATTAAATTTGTGAATTTTGGATATAGAGAAAACTTGCACAGAATTGTAAGTGACTGTGGAGAAACAAAGGCCAGAAAAGCTGTGTCTGTTCTACAGGAGTAAAAGCTGAACTCAGGGTTTTTTTTCTCTGTACTGTCAATTCTGTGGTAAATTGTTAGTCCATTTCATTTACAGTATTCCTGAGAAATGCCAATGGACCATTTCCCTAATCCAGATGCATCAAAAATAAAGTGATATAATATACTTGGAATTCTAATATCAAGGATAAAACCAGCAAAACTTTACAAAGAATCAATACTATAAACAAGCCATGCTTTATGTATTTAATTTATCTGCTTAGTACAGAGGCAGCATCTGTTTTCAGTGAGATGCTGCTTTTAAAATTTTCTTTCTCGAGCTCAGCAGCTGGAATAAATGAAATAGCAGCCAAAGACAAAATTAACAGTTTGAGGGCCACGATTCTGCTGGAATGAGGGAACGGAAGGACAGTTGAGGAGGACAGTGGCAGGAGGAGTTGTAACCTCGGGATGTCCCAGGAATAATTCCCAGGCCCCTCCACAGAGAGCTCTAGCTGAGACAAGTTTCTTGCAGTGTTGCTGATTCCTCTGTTATCACTTTCCTCCCACAGCACTGCAGGAAGCAGGCGAGTGAAGGAGAGGTTCCTCTGAACCCACCACACATCCATGATGCTGGAAAATTCCTACAGGCACGGGCCACAGTGTTGCAATAGGAATAAACCTGCCCCTCTCCTCTCTGTAACTGGAGAGCCAAACATTTTGGCCTCAAGTCACGTTCTTAAGCTTCTCCCTGGATTCCAGCTTCCAAAATACCAAAGTATAAATTCTCTTCTTTCTTCTTTGCTCTCCAGCCCTCGGGCTCACCACCTCAACCTGCTCCAGCAGCTGGGAGTGAGGGAGCTGCAGGAGCAGTCAGGGCTGGGAGGAACGCTGGAGCCTCAGGAACCAGCGGGACAGGACAGGACAGGGGTGAGATGAGCTTCCCAACCCTCGGGAACTGACTGCCAACACCCTCAGGAGATGCCATCGGGAAGAGGAGCCCCTGGCTGCTGAGGAAGGACCGGGAATAAATGGACAAAAAGGTATTTGTGGGTGCATGGCAGAGTGGGCAGACAGTGAGGGGCTGGCACGGCTGGCCACGAGGAATAGTGGAATGAGTTTTAATTGACTTCATTCCAATGAAGAAAATTAATTGGCTTTTTATCATGCCGGTTAAAGCTTTTACCACACCAGCCTGCCCTGGTTAGAAGCAGGGCTCCATCACAGCTTGGATAACCAAGGCTCTCTGTTTAAATACCTTTTCTAGCTCTTCATTTTCTGTCAGAGGGTCTGAACCTTTCTAACACTTAGGTCCCTTCATACTGCCAGAGAGAACCGAGTGGATTTGAGAATAATACCTGGAATATTCTTCATTTCTTCTCTCCACGGCTGTGTGGCACTGCAAAGCACTCACTGGTTGCTGGTTTGCACCTTATGGAAGATTATTTTCTTTAACAGTGGCACTGGAATTAAAGTATAAAACCCCCCTCCTGCCCCCTCCCATTTGCCCTTACCCTTTACAGTGCTCAATGCAACACCCAAATTAGGAGCCCACCCAGGGAAAGGATCACGCTGCCGGGAGCTGGAACATTTTTGGATGAGAAGCCCTACATAAAATTCAAGATGATAGTGCTGATAGCATTAACTACCTCTGTGTTTCAGGCATTGGAGATGACTGAATGATTCAGAGACTGTGTTTGCAGTAATAGCTTTGCACAAAGAGGTCACTTAGAGATAAAGTGGCAGTTAATTCAAACCAGAATTTCAGGCTTAGCTTTGCCTTTTTCCCCCTCTTTGAAGGAAATGAGAGGTGACACAATTGGATTAGATACACATTTTAGGCTTTTTCAGAAACTGGGATATTATTTGCTGAAAAGATTGTAACAGTTCCAGGCTGATAAATGCAGTACATTGTTTTTGGCATGCATATCAATTCTTAAAACAAATACTCTTTACCAGAAATTTTGTAGAAGCTCCTTTGGACTCCGGACAGTCTATTAGGTAAATATGGGCTTTGCAGCACTATAGGAAAATGTAGTGTTTTACAGAAGCTTTTCAAAGTTTGGCAGCACCATCCAGCCCAACTTCCTTTATTTTATAACATAGCTCTTGAGATAAGAAGAGTGAGGGAGATAGAGAGGTACTTTGATTGGCAAATGTGTCAGGAACATAGATACAAAAATGGGAATCTGTGTGAGGCTGTTCCAGAAACCCGAGAGAAGCAAGGGATCCCTTCCTTCTCCAACACCACAAAGTCTGGGATCACAGGAGGTGAAAGTGATCCAGTCTGCCAAGGAATGTGTGAAAAGCTGCCTTCTAGAAAGTACCTCTGTTCTGTGTGCACACATTTGCCATCGAGTACCAGAGTGTGGGTACAAATTCAGGTGATATTTACACACAGGTACCTGTCTCAATGCAGACATAGATTGCAATTATTTTAATTTAATTGACCTTCATTTCAGAAACTGCTGGCAGCTCTTCAGAGAGGACAACTTCTCTTAGCCCTCTCCATCAGCCAGCTGGTTTCATCTTTGCCTGAGTTCTGTGAAACGTTTTCCTTGCTGTGGAACTCCAGTTAAGGAAGGATTCACCTGCTTTGGAGTGTGCTCCCAGACCCAGAACTGGCAGGACATCTTGTAATGTGCTGCGTCCAAACACTGTCTTGCCAATGCTGGAATGAAATTGCCTCGCTCCGTTTTGATAGCTCCAGATTCCTGGAGGTTCAACTTATTGGAAATCCAGAGCCCTTTCCATGGCCTAGGCCCGATGGCCAAGCTCCAGAAAAAAAATCAGTGTGGCTCAGTGAGTTCTTCTGGACAGAGGGGGTGCCTTTTTGGGCAGCAGGGAGGAAAAGTCACAACAGAGCCCACGGTGTGGCCAGGACCACGTCTTGCCCTCTTGCTGTCCAAAACCAGCCTATCTGCACCATCCAGGTGGGAATTTTGGGTGTTTTCTGAGACAGACTCACCTGTGTGGCTCTCTGAGTTGTCATCCCTCGCCTCAACTGGCTCAGTAGAATCTTATCCATGATATTCACTGGAAATCTTACGGCTTTGGTCACAGCAGAGGTTTTTCCTGTTTTGATTTGCCTGTGGAAAGCACCTCAAACCTCCTCTGTCCAAGTGCAGGGCTGTGTTAAGGGATAATTCATGTCAGATCTCTAAGGTGGGTTTGGGTGAATTTCAGGCCACTGATTCGCAAGGATGAAGAAATCTCCCTGCAGATCTGCTGGGATATATTCGAGGAAGTGATAAAAAACCAAGTGAAGGAAGTTATTGAAAAGTACACATAGTTAATGACGGTCTAGATGAGCAATAAAACAAGGCAATATAGGGAAAATGTAAACAAGCCAGGGCTGAAGGGAAACAAAAGAAGTAAAAGTATCTTGCAGAGCGCTGAGAAAATTGCTCTGAGACTGGGCAAGCAGGGAGAGATCTGAGGGAAGATCAGGAAAGCAAGGTGCAGAGCAGTGTCCTAAGGGTTAACTTCTCTGGAAATGCAGTTGGGCCAATAATACCAGCAACTAGAGGGGGAGAAAAAAGTGGTGAACCACATAGCCCAGAGGGGAAGTAAATATGGAAGAAATATTTTGAAGCCTGCCTTAGCCAGCTTTAGGAGATTGCAGTTCTTCCCTGCAATGCAAACACTGTGGACAGGTTTGAATGGGCCCAGTTCCTCCAGCAGAAAACTCTGCTCCAAGAAGGAGTTAAAAGCCTCCAAGAAGGGATAAATGGCACAGCTGGCCTTTGAGGGACACAAAAATCTGAAAAGGTAGATTGGAGCAAGTGGGGCTTCGAGGTAGCTGAGTAAAGAAAATAGTGGAATGAACCCTGAGGAAAAGAGTTCCTTTCATTCCAAGCAATCCAGAGGTATAATTCATTGTCCTGATGAAATCAATTGTCAACAGGCTGCACTCAAGCCACAGAACAGGGGGAAGAGACAGCAGGACTTCAAATCAGGGAATGTTGCAGTGGTCAAGGTTTCAGTAGTCCAGGAATACATGGAAAAGTATGGAGAGTGCAGGCACTCCCTGTGAGTCCGCTGTCACTGATTCAGCTGAGGTATGCTGTGGGAAGCAGAAGAAACACAGGGAAAAACATGGAACTGTAGAATGGTTTGGGTTGAAAGGGACCTTAAAAATCATCCAGTCCCACTCCCTGCCGTGGGCAGAGGCACCTTCCAGTGTCCCAGGCTGCTCCAACCTGGCCTTGGGCACTGCCAGGGATCCAGGGGCAGCCACAGCTGCTCTGGGCTCCCTGTGCCAGGGCCTCAGCCCCCTCACAGGGAAGAATTTCTTCCTAATATCCTATCAAAACCTATTCTCTGTCAGTTTGAAGCCATTTAATGCACTGATGAAAGATCTGCTTGAACTCTTACACCACCCAGCCATGAGGATCTATGGGGTTAAGCAATTGCTTCATTTATTAAAAAATCCCTAAATTTAGCGAATGACAAACCAGTCTGATTTCACCATCATCCGTTTGGTTTTTTTATCAGGCATTATAAAAGCTGGATGTATTAGAGAACAAAGTCACTGCAAGTCTGATGTTAAGGTCCATGTGCAGGTGCAATTGCAGATCTGTCAGATATTCTTAGGTAGCAAAGAAACCTGGAGGAATTATTTAGCAATAATTGGCAGGTGGATGCATTAGTTGCAGCTGGAAAAAGGAAGTTATAAAACAAGCAGATTGTTATGTGAACCCTGTAAGCTTTGTCTTAGCCAGGCATTTTGTTGTGCTTGAGGTTAAAAGTGTGGCATTAAAGTGTTACAGTTAATGTAAATTATGAATGTATCAGGACAGAGCATGAGCAGGGTGTTTTCGTGGACTGAATGACACAGTCAATAAAAGTAGATAATCAGGCACTCAAATGTTGAAGTTGGAACAATATTGAGTGTAAAATACAATCTTTTGGAAATAAAAATGCTGGAAAGCAGCTCTGAGGAGATGGATCTGGGGGTCTTGGTGGACAATGAGCTGTCCATGAGCCAGCAGAGTGCAGAAGACCAGTGGTGTCCTGGGGTGCATCGGGAAGAGCATTCCCAGCNACTTGTCCCCAGATGAAGCTGTAGTCTGGAGGGTGTGCAGCCTCACAGACCAGACCTACTGGAACAAACACATTTGCACTCCCAGAGACCTTTGGACAGCTCTAGTCTTTATTGGGGCCTGTAAGGAGACTGGCTTTTCCTGTCTGCACAGTAACTCTCAGACATATTTCTGTGGATGATAAAATCAGGAGAATGTGTGGGGGTATATGAGGCCACCTGGGTGCTATTTCCTAATAGCAGACGTGGGGGTTTGTTCTGGGGTTGTTTGTGGCTTTGAGTGCTGCCCAGCATCTCTATCCTAATGCATTGTCTGTGGTCTTTAAAGCCCCTAGAGAGCATTTTCAGCCATGGCTACCTGTAGTTCAGCGTCTGTATCCATGTTTTAAGGTTTCTTCAAGTGTCCTGCTTTTGAGAAATGCAGAATATTTAATGCCCTTGACACTGACTGACCCAGCCTGTGGCAATGGATCAGAATGTGCAACCCTTCAATTCTTAATTAACTGCTTGAGAAAAGCAAGTGTCCCATGTTAGAGACACTCAGAGGGACAAAACAGACCCAGCCTCCTCTCCTGATATCTTGAAAATTGTATTTAACACCACTTTTCAATAGCTGCCCCTGAAACCAACTCCTGATACAAGTATGGTGGAGTTAATTGTCATTAAAGGAGACTTGGTCAGGGAAGTATCTCCCTGTTTAATCTCTCTTTTCTTCACCTGCTGCCATTTGCAAGCCTAAACAGTCCTTGCAAACATTAAAATCGGGAGAGCTCTGATTTGTTTTTCATGCTTTTAATTTTCTCCTTCACATGATGGATGGTGGGATTTATTGTAGCTCAGAGGAACAAACCAGTTGTTATTCAATCTGCCCCAGGCAAGCCGCCCTGGCAACAGCCAAAAATAATAGCCATGGTCCCTGAAAAAATTCTGCTCAGACCTTCTGAAAGAATTCACCTTTGGGGCAGGGAGCAAGCATGGAAAAATGCAGCCCCAAAGGTCAGCATTTTGCAATGCTCATGGCATATGAAAATAGGAGGTTGTGATGGAAACTGTGGTGCAATCCCGGTGACAACGGGTGCAGCCAGCACCCCTGTCCATCGTCCTGTCACGGAACCATCACCTGTCGTATCATGGATGGCATTTTACTTCCTCTCAAAGTTGAGTTCTGTAGATAAACGACGACAACTCTGCTTTCCACAAAAATCTGATCTTCAAGTTGAGCCTTTTCAGCACTCTCTGGACAAATGTTTGCACTTGGTGTTTGGAAGATCTCTTTCTTGTGCCATGATCTCTGTTGGTGATAGCAAACTTCAGGACAGTCTTTGTACACACAGCCTGTACTGAAAACTCTGTGCCCTTCCCTTTATTACCCCCTTTTTGTGCACTTTCAATAGTGCTCCGTGCTCTGTCAACCTCAGGAGTTGTCTGTAGGCTCACTTCTTAATCCTCTTTGGATAAAGTTTGGCAGAAGTACACACTTCAGTTCTTTTCATTCAAGCCAGAAGTTATTTTTCCAGGAAGACACGTTTAAAATGCACAAAGGTACTCGTTTAATTTGCTCTGCCTTTTTACTGCTGCTTCCTGAGAGGCCATCTAGTTTGGGTATCTGAAACTGGTACAAGTAATGCCACATTTTTGTCCCAAATAGCTACAGCTCAAAGAAATACAGTAAAGAAAGTTCCAAACAGGTATTTTCACAGGGCTCTTATTCCTGCTCATGAAAAGAAGTTTCCAAGTAAAAGAAACCATTATTTCTCAAATTATTCCAAAGCAAAGCTCCATTAAAATATCCCTGAGTTTTAAAGGTAAGGAAAAAAACCCTAATCTACCTGCTGGGCAGTGCTGAGAAATGTGCTTGAGAATTAGAGATTGTGGCCCCCTGGTTGGAGAATTCAGAGTGGACTTTACAGATTTAGTGATCCAAGCAAACTGAACTCTGATTAGGAGAGATTCCCCTTCGCACTGTTGTCCTCCAAAGGGTGCCACTGAAGACACACGGACTTGAAAGTTTCTCTTTGACTGAGGAATGCTCTTTGTGCCACATCAACAGGAGGGATCCAGTGGCTGAGGAGCTGGGGTTTCCCAGCAGTTCCCAGAAGGATTTCTGGTCATCAGGGCAGCTCTTAACTAGGGAAATTCACACTTGAGGAGAAACCATGGAACACCAGAGAGAGAGACCACCTTGGGTTAAGGGGAGGGAAATGACAGACCAGGCAAAGCTGCCTCTGTTTCTTGTGGTCAGTGGCTCTCGCAGCTGGATGCTTCCAGCCCTGCCTCTCCAGCATCCCCTGGAGCAGCTCTTCTAGACCATAATAACCCTGGGTCATTGCTTGGGCCAAACATCCTGCTTGTAGCTGGGAACAATATTCAGGGTTGTGTCTTGCAGAGCACAGTTTTCCATGAGCGTGGATCTGATCCTATGGCAACAAATCCAACGTCATGTTACAGCTACAACCTGAGGGACCTGGATAGTTCTCTGCTCTTGGAAGTGCTGCAGGAAGCAGCTTTGCCTGCTGGGAAGCTCCCAGCAGTGTGAGCAGAACATCCCCGTGGGGACATTCATGCATCCTGCTGGCTCATGATGTGGCAAACTGAGCATGCACCCACCACAGAGTATCACAAAACAAAGATATGAGAACCAGTTCCAGGAATCTGAGGTGAATTTTTGCTGCTTTGGACATTTTGACCAGATTGGCAGGGGAGGGGAAATTAAAATCCCTCTTGGATCTGAAGCCCATTGTCATTCTCACTCTGGTGTGGAAAGTTAGCTTGGATTTGAATTCCTGCTTGTGAATCTGCTCCATCTCTGGGCAAGAACCAAACCCAGAAGATGCTCATTTCCACAGCCAGGGAGAAGGCAGCCAAATGTGCCTGGGAATGAGTGACTTTTCTTGGGAGGCTTTTTTCCAACAGAGCTTTCTGCTACCTGGAAATCCTTTTGCTATCTTGGGTGGCAACATGTCAGTAATCCTGTCATCAAGAAGCAAAAATTCTGGGCAGCAGCTTAAATTTGTAAGCTGTCGAAGTCCTTCCATCCCTCGCAGGACAGAAGTGGAGCTGGGGGTCTGAAACCCTGAGCCAGCTGGATGAAGAACAACCACCTTCCCTAAAGTGAGCAGATAAGACACATCTCAGCAACTGCAGCCTTCTCACATCCAAACTCCTTGGGATGAAGTTTTGGAAAGCTGCATTAACGGGGTTTCCACAGAGGTCACCGCTCGCTTCATTGAGAACAGAGCTGGGCTCTCCTCAGCCAGATCTTTCTGTGTGGAGCTCGTCAAGCAGAGTAAAATCCTGTTCCAATTATGTGCTTTCCATGTGCACAGATCTCCCCCAGGAGCAGCAGTGTCAGCCACAACCTCTCATAATGCAAAGAGCATGTTGTGGAGGGCTTGTACTCAAACCACGGCGTTAACCCGGAGCAGGCTGGGAAAATGGGCTGTAAATTCCTCACTGTGGCCACTGCTGCAATGTCAACAAAGATGTGACAAAAGGAAAAAAGATGGAAAAATGTGTGTGGAGCGTGCTAAGAGCACATGTAAGTGGGGAGAGTGTGGTGTCTGGTTTTTTGGAGTGTGAAGATTCCCGTCCCCGTTAGCATCCACAGGCCTGGCCAGCACAGGGAGGACGTGGAGC
>VZRS01005964.1:0-12026 GCA_013398055.1 Ifrita kowaldi
GGAAGGGAAGGGAAGGGAAATTTGCCTCAGACTAATTCCATCCATTTAACTTCACTGGTGCAGCCTACGTAGGTATCTATTTCTAGTTAAACCAGGCCAGGGGTTAGTCTAACAAAAATATTGGCAGAGGCAGAAGAATGTATAAGCTCACATTTTCATACTTCTTAGTTTTCTAGTAACATATGATGAAAGCGACATCTGAATCAAATGCATTATTGCTCTAAGATTCCTTTCTTGCCAGCAGGACATACAGGTCCTTCAGGTTTCATATGGTCCAAATCACAGTCTGCGTATGTCCATTTTTTCCCATTGAATATATGGGCTCAGGGAAAAATAAACTCCCAACAAAAATGACTCATTTAACTTCATGCATTAGTTGGAACTAAACCAGTTCAAATTTTGACACTGATATTCATCAAACAACTTGTATGAGAATGTGACGTTCTCAGGTCAAAACTTGTATTCAAGTGCTATTTGTGCTTTTTGCACAGAAATTGTCTTTAGATTTTCAGATAATCTTAATAGATTTAATCATTTTGATTATTCATACAAAAAATTTCCATTTATCAGAAAATACTGGTTTTTATTTTTAAGTACAAAAAAATTAGGGTGTCAAAGTCTCTTCAGTAATGCAGAGTATCCCATGTCCTTTGCTTGTGACATATTTATTACACCTGAATTTTGTCCAGAAAAATAAACGACCAATGTGAATTTATTTATTTTGGTATCACTGTTTTTAAGATAATTGAACTCACCAAATATATTTATTATGAATGACCCTGTCTGTCCCTCCAGAAGACCAATGGGAGTGCTATTATTGATTTCCCAAAGCAAAGGATTATGTTCAAAACATCTGAATCAATGCCAAGGAAAAGTTTGTTTTGGTCTGAGCTTATGGCTAATTCCCTAAGCCAAAAATAGAGATAAAGGAAGTGTTTCATCCTGATCATTAATATTAACCCATTTGAATCAAAATATATGTTACTGTGATTGTGATTTTAGAAATGGAAATGGTATGGAATATTTACCCAGCCATTGTCTAGAAAAAGTGATCCAAATTTACTGGTGCCTTAAGTGGTGAATAATGTTACACATGGAGAAATAATTGATTAGGAAACAGATGTTAAGATGAGGAATAAATGATAAAAGAGACAATATGACATCATTTGTCCTTGAGTGTATCTAAAATTTATGTGACAAGACACAGACAAATTTAAGGAATCCCAATAAACTCAATAAACAGATGTAGGAATCAGCTTTTATTTTTAACCTATTTATCCTATCCTAAACCTTCTTTGAGCTAAAACTCAGACACTAAACTTCACCTCATCTAGTTTTAAACAGCTAAAGATTGAAAATTAAATCTGAGTTAGTCACGATACTCTCACCAGACCCAAAGGAGAGAGAATAATAGATTACCCAGAAGACAAATCCTCTGATCAATCTTATACCCTAATGTTCAGATGCAATTAATCACCTTCAGAGACAACTGATTTTATTAATGCAAAGAAATCTTATAAAAGCTGTTTCAGGTTTAGCATCTATCTTGCAGATATCTAGCTTGGAAATTACTTAAATGCAGAATACAGCCTCCAGCACACTTTTTGTGGGTAAAAAGGGAGATCAGGAAAAACAGAGCTCCATTTTTCCAGAAAACATCTGCCATTGTCTAGTCATTGATGAGGGTCTTATTTGCCTCCTACTCTTTGAGAATTAATACGGTGCTCTTCAGACATACTATGGCCAACCTGCAGAGACTGATTTGGCTACCTAGGTCTCCACCTAGTTTTAGAAAGGAAAGGCTTCTTTTTCCCTGTTCCACAGCTGCAATTCCCTTGTTCAGACTGAAATGCTCTATTGTTTTGCCAGATGACCCATTTCCACCAGCTGCTCATCTGCTCTGCTATCTGCATTACAAGTGGATCCAGCTCTGACTCTCTGAGAGCTTTGTTTACATTTGGGGCAGTGACTCACTAACAGTGTGTCATTCCTTGCTGGCAGAAGGCAATTCCAATTCCTTGCTGGCAGAAAGCAATTCCACTGTAACTCCGTCTTCAAGGCTTCCCTGGAACTTGCAGGATATGCCTGTATCAGTAAATAGGATTAGCCAGGAACCCAGGGTTCGGTGGCATGCTGCAACTTACTTGCACACATCTAAACCCTCTTCCCTACAACCCATCCCATCCTATATACACCAAAATAAAAGTGCCTGTGCCCAGATTCCTTACTGGAACAGTCTCTATCATGCATTATCCCATCTAGAGCACACACAGGCATTATCTAGGCCAGCTCTAGCTGGCACAGTCATAACCACACTGCTCTGTGGGGGTCCTCTCCAGAGTGGTGAATTTAACCTATCCATCCATCAGCTAATTAGAAATATATGGAATTACACTTTCCCATTTCCCAAAGCTTGCTCTTGCACAATAACGTTTAGGTCCATAACTGTTGTGGTGTTCAATGGCCTGGCATGCTCACCAAGCAAGTCACCTGCCGAGGGGGAGGCAGTAAGTGGGACATGAAGCCCTCAGAAATGATGGTTGATGAACATTCTTAGGAGCATATTATCAGGATCTGAGAGAATGGCTTGAAGTTATGTCAGGGGAGGTTCAGGTTGGGTATTAGAAAAAGTTTCTCCATTCAGAGGGTGTTTGGGCACTGGAAGAGGCTCCCCGGGGAAGTGGTCACACACACCAAGCCTGTCTGAGTTCAAGAAGCCTTTGGACAATGCTCTCAGCCACATGGTGTGACTCTTGGGGATGGTCCTGTGCAGGACCAGGAGTTGGACTCGATGATCCTTGTGGGTCCCTTATAACTCAGCTTATTCTGTGATTCTGCAATCACTCAGCTGCTGATATGTGGTAGGAACCACTGATTACACCTTTACAGCTAACATGAAAAATTAGGGAAGAAATCTGATTCTCCAGCTGTTCCCTTCCCTTTTATTCCGGATGCAAGAAATATAAATACCAGTTTCATGTTTCACCTATTGAGCCTGCTGGGGTTTAAAATATTAAAAGGGGCAAAGGGGTTGCTTAAAATAGCAGCTGCAAAGAGAATGATGAGAAAGGGAGTGGAGCATGGCTTTTATTAATAGTGAGGGTAAGCACGGAGATACATTGGCAGGCTCATTATTGGTCTGAAGCACAACAGTGTTAACTGACCCCAACTGCCTCATGCCATCAATAAGCAGCAGTAAATCTGCCTATCTGTATTATCAGCCCATAAAAAGGGTTCAAATTTAGAAGGAATAAATTTTAACATTTAAAATTTGGCAAATTGGATGTTACTACAAAACATGCTGTGCAACGGAGAAAATTACAGTTGCATTCTTAAATGTTATGGCATCTTATCTTTGCCCTAATTCTCATGGCTTTTTGCTCTTTGCATCTGGACTTCTGGCATAACACAGTTATGAAAGAAATGCTTTCAGTCAAGTGATTCAAAGGAAGGTTTGCATCAATCTAAATGCACAGGAACCATATCTGAGGCATGTAACTTGTATTTAACCAGGAAATTCACACTAAAATAAAGTGTCTTGTTTGCAAGAGCATTCTGTGTTTAAAAATAGATGAAGCAATGATCCTCATTCACGTCATTAGAGCAGGCAGGCAAGGAACCTGTATGAGAACATGGGCTAATGGGTTATCGTTCTTTTATATTTAACCTAAAAATACAACTTTCGTACTTTATTTCTAACATAATAGGAGCTAGCTCATTCTGCTGACTATGAACAGAAATAGGGGAAATGGCTCAGATATACTGAAATCCTCTTTGACATTTTGCCCAAATTAGAATGACCCTTTTGGAAGATGCAATATTTGCACTTGCTTTTCTTCATTGTTGTTTAATATTCTTCTTCAACCACTAGCCAGAAAAAGAAGTGATGAAGAACCAAGTGCAAGACAGTTATAGCACAATTTCAGTCCTGACTAGAAACAAAAAAAAAAAAAAAGAAAAGCAATGGACATAGACTGAGTTTCTAACTGGTTAAAATTAATTCCAAAAAGTGCCCAGAACTGCATTTGCTAACACAAACTGAATGCACAGTTCAGCTAACATGACGTAATACAGTACTATGAATTTCTGTTCAGTTACTTTGCACATTTCACATGGTCCCATTCTGAAAGACAATTGCATACGAATTTCAGCCACACCAGAAAAGAGGAACAGAGGGCATGGGAGTAAATCCCCAAGTGATTTGATCTGTTGTGCAGATTATTGAGCACAGGAAGACAAAGATGTGCTAGAGTTGGATTTGTAGGTCACCAGGAGACTGGCATGGTGGAGCATGAGAAATGAACAGTACAAACCTGGAATGGTGAGAATGATGCAGAAGAATCTTGGAAACACAACATCTACTTGTCATTTTCAAGAGGCTGAATATTTATTTAATTTAAGGACATTCTCATTATCTGCAGGTGAAAAACCCTGGGAAATTTATTATTATTAAAGGCTTACAAAGAGCCTTTAGCAAGATAAATTCATGCGGACTGCAGGTAAGTTTGATATAGGCTTTCTAGGAACTCCTCATCTGTTAGAATAGTCTTTCCAAAACCTGAAGCTGAAATTTCAGCACAGAATCAAACACACTTTATTCTGCCCACTTACTACAGAATCACAACCCTTATTCAATTACAGTAAAAAGACTATAAATGCATCTGTAGGAAAGTACTGGCATTATGAAGGAGAGGAGGTATCAGCTTCTGCAAACAGTAAGGGAGCAAGATCACATTCCCAGAGGTAAAAAATGAAACAGTAGAAGAAACGTCAACAGATTTCACCTATGAAGGTAGAGGAGATGATAGCAGCAATGTTTGAATATCAGTTTTGTCAAAGCAGATATCTGAGTCATGCTGTTTGGTTGAGAATCTGTGAATACGAAGGTCTCTCAGAGTATTACATTCATGTCATATTCAGAAGCTTTGAAACAGGAGTTGGAGAAAAAATCAGAGGATTGTCTTAAGAAGAAATGGTATTCTGTGGCTCTGTCTTCCAGTAAAGTTCAAGTTCTTCTATGGGAAGATTTCAGTCGACATGGTCAAGGCTTCAGGAAGTATATCAGCTATAACAGGAAAAGATATGCCAGCAGCAGGATTTCAATGACAGGGTGATAAAAATAAAATAATAAGTTTTAGAAAAGAAAGCAACCAAAAAACAATAACAAAGAAGATCAGGGAAAAGTGAAGTACCTGTAGAGAAGAGCAAACAATGGAATAGCGATAGAGCAGGACCTTGAGGACGACATTGGTACCTCATGATAACTAGGGGAAAATGAAGTGTGCACTGAAATTGTGCCATAATAGGGTATTTTACTTGAAAAAAAATGAATAGCAGTAGCAGAAAGTGTCCAGCCTAAAAAAGTGATGGAAAGAGTTTAAGGAGTTAATTTCTGACTGATATTGAGGAGAATATGATTTCACTGGCCTGGAAGCTTAAGAGAATACAGGTATGCTTCTCTAGCAAAACAGAGAAAGAAGGGTCATGAAGGGGAGGTTGCAACAAAATGGCACCTAAAGGTCAAGGATGGGAGAGAGCTAAAAACAGGTTAGGGAGAACTTTTCCCTGGAGAAATCAAAATGTATTTTTGAGCAGGAAGTAGCTTTGGAGAGTTCCTCTTGAAACAAGAATACTCTATTTCCTGGAGATAAAAAATAGATTGCTGTTAGGAGCAAAGAAGTCCATTTCAGAGAATGGTGGCTTGATCTAAGAGCAAATATGTGACCGGGCTACTAGAGCATCTACAGAACCTTGTTGATCTGTGAACTCAGAAACAAGTGAGGTAATGTTCTGTTAATGGCTGCAAGCGGATTGAGTGTACCAAATTCATGTTTGTGACAGCTGGGTACCAGAGTTCCGGGCTCCTCGGTCTAGAAGAGGTACAGAGTGGCTGGAGAGACAGCAGCAAAGAGACACAAAAATGGTGACCTCCACAAGTCCTTTCCAACCTCAACCCTTATGTGATTCTGATGATAGTATCTATGGCTACCAAACCTACTCAACCGAAGGACCAATGACAGCAGGAGAAAACATCACACAAAATCAGTATTCCAAAAGTATTCGGAAACCAAAATGGATTCCAGAAAAACAAAACAACTACAGTGTACTTGGGAGAAAAAAGGACAGCAAACTAAGAAAGGAGTCCATTGTGCAGCACAGAGTGGTCTGTCTTTTATGGGGGTCTTTGGGATTGCTGGTCAATACCTGTAGGGGTTATGTTAAAGGATTGTTTTAATAGTGACCATGCACCTGAACAAAGGGACCCACTCAGGCCTTTAAGCGCAGATTCCTCAGTCTGTTGAAATGTTGTAATGGAGGAAAGTTTTTGAACCCAGGAACATCTTAGTACCATCAATAAAAAAGTCTTCTTCCAGAGGCCACCTTCTATAAATAAAACAGGATCTGGAGACAGAATTCCTGTTTTGCCTTGGCTGACAGCATACAATCTTCTAGCACTAAATATAGATGCGTGTAAAACTGATATTAACAGTTTGAGCCTTTACCATATAAAAGGAGAAGACACTACTCCATTACAACATTTTTGAATTGTAGAGGCTAGATTTTGTTGCAAAATGCACAAGGTAACAATAACACATGCCTGTTTTCAACATATTAGGGGCTGTGTTTGTTAATGTCCTGAGATGACATGCATCTATAGTAACTATGGAATGTCTATGTAGAATACAAATCCTTCAGCAACGCTTTGAAAAATGTAGTTGAAGCAGCCATCTCATCAAGCAGCTGCACTGATTTGAAAGAGTGTGGTTTCAATTTATGAGATCTTGGCCTCTCAAATACCTCCTACCAAAAATATGGTGTCCAGTGGAAGCAGTAGTGTTAGGAACTTCCTAAAAGTTAATAGCCGGCTTTAGTCTTTGCTGGTCTGCAGAAGATAGTGCTCTGATTTTCTCTGAGTTGAGAGCTGATGAGCTACAAAGATATTTCTATGGCCAACATCCAAAACTGAGAAAACAGCCAAGCACTGTTTTCATTCTCAATCCAACATTTGTTTGAAATAAAAGTGAAGAGCTTCTTCAAAGGTCTGATCAGTAAGGATCTGCTTACACAGGTGAGATCTTTTTATGGCTTATTAGAGAAAATCTTAGAGCCCAAGGTCATGACATAAATTGTAGAAAGACATTTCAAAATCTCTGAGCACTTGAGTAGCTTCCAGTCAATCACATAAACAGTACTCCTACCTCTTGGATATATGGCATCTAAACACTATCTCTTGCTTATTCCCATGAGTCTTTCCGTGTAGTTTGGTGAAAATCGCAGAATCATGGAATCATTTAGGTTGGAAAAGACCCTTAAGATCATTAAGTCCCCTCAAGGGCACAACTCTCGCCTTAGAAATGAAAGTGTCTCCCTCTCCAACGCAAGCAGAGGATCCCAGGGACTATTTTAGTTGTTAGGAAGTGCAGCCACGTTACTGCCCAGGAGGAACCGCTGTGCCTTGTGGCGAGAACCAACTTTCTTCACCACTTAGGCCTGGCGCCACAGTACCAGATTTGGTTTTGTAGCTAGGTGGAACCATCCTGTGAGGAGCCAAGCATGAGCAAACAAGAAGTCTGTGGACAGCCAGCTCTCTGGCACATGAAATCTCCCTTCTACTTCCCAGCAAAGATTTCCTTATTCTGACGATTGTTAACTGAACTATTTTATTGGTGTGCAGCTTATCAGTACAATTTAAAGCCAGAATGTTGTGGCAGATTTGCTCTATCCAGATGAATGCAGTGTTTGTATTACATGGCCACACTTGCAGAAAAGCATGGATGAGTGAATCACTGCACCTCTTGTTGACGTCAGACATTTTGTCTGGAAATTATTTTAATCCAGACTTGAAAAGCTCGCCTGGAGTGATCTCTGTGTAAGAACATAAACAATGTATGGTCAGCTATCACCTCCTTTGTATAAATGCATACATTACATAGCACAGCAGCAGAAACGTGTACTTTTTTTTTCTAACAACTGATCTTATCTAGGCTTCCTGGGAGATTCTGATCCAAACTTGTTTTACAGCTGGTATTTAAAAGTAAACCGCTCACTTTTATTCTATTGAAGTATCACAGGAAAAAAAAACAAACAAAACTGTTTTAATCATTTCCACAAAATTCAGAAACACTATTCTTTCAAACCTGCAGCTACTTCCCCAAGCCCATTTCAGTAACTTTTCCCTCAATAGACAGTGATTCAGTGTATTCTATACTTTGATTTAATTACATGCTGCTATATCAGTTTCAGAACTGTAATTTACCTTGTGATTTCCTTTGCTGCTGCTGAATAGGAAGGATGAGGGGAATAAATTTTACTAAGTGGCATATTGGTTTTAATCTTAGAGTTAGATGGGAAAAAAATTTCAGTTATCAACCAGTCTGACTCAAAGCCTTGAACTTAATTCAACATAAAAATCCTCAAATTCTTATGAAATAAAGACTATAAGAGACAGACAAATGTTTTCTTCTTAGTACCAATTTGATTATCTTTCACTGTTTTGCATCTTGCAATCATATACAATGTAATCTACATTAAAACAGGTATGTGCATCCAAACTTCATGTTTCATTTGTGCTATCTACTGGTAGAGTTTTATGATAACTTTTTATGATAAATTAATTTTGTTTCGTTGTTTCAAGAATGAGGTATAATATCAATACACTGCAGTTGACAGCCAACACTATTATTTATGGAAGTTGCTTAGCTTTGTAGAAAAAGAGACAAAGCAGAGCTACACATACTAAAAAAAATTCCATATTTTTGCGTAAGCTTAGACTAGGAAAAAAAAGGAGACAGATAACGTCATTCTGCTTTATCATCTGTCCAGTATATGAACATATGCAGTTACAAAACTGCAATATCCTAATATCTCAATTTCTCAAAGTAAAATGATTCTTTCAAAATTGCCATTGGTAATGTTTCTGTGGTAGCTTCTGTAACACAGAATACTAGTTTCTGACTTTAATTCAACTCATGCATCTAATGAGTGGCTCACGCTGAGGCAGCTATTCTTTCTATTCATCCCAGACTTGCCCCAGTTAGTCGGCAAATTTCCACCAGACTCAATAAAAAGGAAAGCAGGCCTGATGGGGCAGACTTCTGAGGCTGCTTTAGTTGCTGAACAACATAAACAGAAAATTAATGGAATTTGCAAAAGTACCTGCACACTCATAACAAAATTCTCATTGATTCAGTAAGTATTACATGAATTAAAATATACTGTCCTGCAGCTTTTCTCAAGAGCTTGTTAATTAAAGGACTTTTTGATGCCATAATTGTGACCACTTCTCATGATTTGTATTACATATAACATGATAATATTTAAAGTCTTTCTGTTGTTAAAAATCACCCTGGCGATGATTACAAGTTATGCAGTCTTTTTACTTTGTATATAACATTCCAAATTAGAAAAAAAAAAAAAGTCAGAACACCCATTATCAGTCATTGATGGCAGTGCTGCATCTGACATAATTAAAAGAGTGACTGGCTACAAGTCATATAATCATTAATAGCTGGTGGGATGAAATGCAGTGGAAGTGCAGAATACAATAAAATGAGTAACAGACAGTTTAGAGGACTTTTTAGAATGGGGTCCAGCTTTTCCTGCCTTGTACAAAAGTGAACTTTCCATAGAACTTTCCATAGGACAAGGAATATTTCTGATTCCCAGAAAAAAAAAAAATAGCAAGCCAGCTACATTAGCAGCAGCTTGCATAATCTTATGTAATGTATTCCATACAGTTCAGTAAGGAATTTCTTTCATGGCTTAATTAGCAGAGGCCACTTAAAGGGCACACGTTTATTGTATTTACAGATGTTTTTGTCTTGTTGCAGGCTAGATTAACCTTGTTAATTGATCTTCATTCAAATTACAGCTAATTTGCCAAGGTATCTGATATGGTCTTGGTATTTAATACACTATTATCTTAATCCTTACATAAATTTATGTGAAACTGTGTTTTCCTTTAATTTTCGTTAATTAAAGCAAACTTATACCACAGCATAGGTTGGGTTTAATTCCTCAAATACCTGATAAAATACTAGAAACAAAAAAAGGTCGATAAATTTAGCTAGTTGCAGCCAGAAGAAGCTTAGATGCTTTGTCACATAAACTCCTTTTGTGCAATATTAAAGAGTAATGTGCTTCAGGTATCAGCATCTGCCCAAAGTTCTGTATACACTAAGTTTGTATATACTAACATTAAACATTTCAGAAACTAAATTGCTGTTCCTAAAACTTCTGGGGCTGAAGTAAATGGCAGCAATGGAGCTGCCACCAGTAGCAAATATGTCTTATGGAGCTGTGATAATAAAAATATTAGCAAACATATCTCAATGTAGTTGCAATATATTTCTTGATTGCCAGGATCAGCATAGAAGCCTTTAAAACCTAGCTGGAACCTTGCAAGTAGAAAAGCATTTTGAGATTAAAGTTAATGCTGTGTTAATTGGCAAGAGTTTCTAAATCAATATTGCATTTAGCAAAACAGTGTTCACTTAGATTGCTGAACTGGAAATCGAGAAAATGCAAATGTGAAAACTGAAAAGACTGTTTAAATCCTTGGGGCTCAGAATATAATATTGAATTCAATGTTCATACTTTTATCTTTGGGAGAGGAATCAGCCATGGTGTTTAAAAATGAATCATGCTGCAAAACACAGTCTTGAAAAGCCTGAACTTGGAAAGATTAGTATTCCAGCTGGAGTGCAATCAGCCTCCAGGTACCCTTGTACAGTTTGGAAGTGACTTTAATGGCTTTATCCCATAAGTACTGTAATTTAAAATTGGAAGAAAAATCACTGAGATATAAATTAGGAAAATGATCAAGAATGAATAAATGGGAAAGGTGTTTAATATAGCAGTCTTTCAAACAAAGATGGAGATGTGCAAAGGACGCTAAATGAGGACAAGAAAAGGCTGTCTGCTACAGTAGCACAAGCGTATGTTAGCAGAAGATGCTGGAAAGATGGGATGAAACAGTTCACCAATATTTGAAAAAAAGCATATGGTTTTCAGTGTTTTCCCGTATGCGTATGTCAATAATGTAGGTGAGCAGGTTGCTTCTGTAACAAAGCATGTATATATCCAAGATTTAGCATCCAGCATGATTTAAGGGAAAAAACATCAGAGAGATGGACATAGAAAGGCTGAAAAACAGCTTTAAATTCAACTCTCTTCAGTTAGACATTCAATTGTCTCCAACATGCAGAGGCTGTTCTTAGTCTCCACAAAATCCTGTACAAATCTCTTCCTTCCTTTCCTTACGCTTCACTGAAGGGTGCAACGACTGAAACGAGTTCACTGAGATCAGGCGCCTTGCTAAGGCTGCCCAAAGCGGCAACCAACCAGATAACCAAACTGCAACTTCAGAGCAGTCAAAACACTATTTCTGATGTAAAAAAGGTTTTGTGAAGCGCTTTAAAACGTGGCACTAAACTCGTAGACGTTGCACAGGCAGCTTCTCCAGCGTGTGAGCCCCTCGGGCTGTGCAAGGGGGTCTCTGCAGGGGGGAGAACCCCGTACCCAGCTACAGGGAGTGAGCCTCGGACAGGACAGCGGGGAAATGCCCCACTTCCTCCCAATCGTCCTCCAGCAATGCCCATCCTCTTGTAACAACCCTCCTGAAAAATTGTTTCAAAGCCCGCAAAGTTGCTTCTTTAGGCTGCCAAGTCAGCCTGGTACAAGACAAGGGGGAGGTCGCAGGACGTATGGCCTGGTCAGTACCGAGGTCGGGAGCCCTTCGGCCGGGGGGGACTCCTGACAGCGGTGATGGGAGGCTCCGCGGGGCCGGCGGGCGGGGGGACTGGGCCGGGCTGCGCTGGGGGAGGAGGACGCGGGTGGGGTCTGGCTGTGACTGATGGGCCAGATGCGGCTGAATGTTTTAGAAAAGGGGGGGGCCTGAGCCGCCGGCGCGGCTTTAGCCACGGGGTCTGGTGCGCGGCTGACGGACACCGGGCTCTGCCGCAAGCGCCCGTCCCTGCCGTCTCCTCTAGCGGAGCGCCCATCGCTGGCGAGCGGCGGCAGCCCGG
>VZRS01005964.1:12035-133374 GCA_013398055.1 Ifrita kowaldi
CCCCCCATGTGCACGGGGCAGACGGAGATCAAGGAGACTTTTAAGTACATCAACACGGTCGTGTCCTGCCTGGTCTTCGTCCTGGGCATCATCGGCAACTCCACGCTGCTGCGCATCATCTACAAGAACAAGTGCATGAGGAACGGCCCCAACATTCTCATCGCCAGCTTGGCTTTGGGCGACCTGCTCCACATCATCATCGACATCCCCATCAACGTCTACAAGGTGAGGAGGGGCCGGGGATGGATTCGGGAGCGGGCGCGAGGGTGCGGCGGTCACCCCTCGGTGCTCCTTGCCAGCCCCCGCAGATGCCTGTCCCGCCGCAGGGAGACGCGTCCCTGCCTGGTTGGGAGGCACCCGTGGACTTCACCTCACGCCAAAACCCTGCCGGAGGGTGGTATTTTGGTCAGATGTGGTCGCATATGGCACCCTCTGTGTCCTCAGTCCCATCCCTCTCGGCGTTCCAGGCTGGGAATGAGGCAGAATGGCCAAGCTCTGATAATCACCTGGAAACAGGTGCAGTCGCAGGGATAAAGGAAGTAAATGCAATAGATGAATGTTCAGTGGGTTAGTCGAGGAATGAAGGGGAGGCACAGAAGACCCTCTCCTGTGGTCCCTTGTGCTCAGCTGCGGCAAGCTTGGTCATGATACTTCACATGGGTCTGTACAGTCCCTTTTGGCACGGGGGCTGTTCCAGGAGGAACCAAGATCGTTCCGCTGAGCGGTTTTATACATCTCTTGTATACAACTTAGAAGGCACGATGCTTTCCCGAGCTGTGAACCCTTTCCCTCCCTTTGCCAGTGTTGCAGCTGGGGCAGCCGAGAGGGAATGAGCCACACCTGCTCCTCTTGCACCTTCAGTAAATCTGTGTTTTGACTTGATAAGACTTGCCATGGAAGGAGTACAACCCCTGTCTTTACCCAGCTTGTGCCATGCGTTTATACTTAGGAATTAGATGGGCAGTTGAATCCAGCCTCTAGTTGTAATCTAGCGCTCTTTGGAGGTGTACTGGAAATAACAGAGCTCCTTCTGCTTTGAAAGTTTACAGTCTAGATCCCTGAGCACCCATCAGTGACTTCATAAAGTGAATAGAGGAGTCTTGTTCTATCACCTTCTCTTCGCTTTGTATGCATGATTGTAAACTGGGTGTTGTTACTTGTACTTTAAGAAAGCCACGTTGAAGGGACATATTTTGAATCCATAATAATTAGTCCCAGAAGCTGCTGAAATGAGAGAATCTTCTCTCTTTGTCCTTTAAAGTATTTAAGTATTACAAAGCAGGGAATGTCATCGTGTTAAATTCATGATCCAGTTAATTTGGATTACATAAGAGTTCTTAGATTTGAAGTTTCAGTGATTTTTATACTATACACTCTCTTAATTCTTGAAAGAGGAGTGTGTTCTTTTGAATGAAGGTGGAATTTAGAAAACAAAATAACTGCTTTAAAAATGTGTTCCTGTAAAAAAATATACTGAACAAAAATATTTTTTTCATCTGTTGTCCGAAAAATAAAAAAGACTAAATCAATAACTGCTGCTCAGCAGAAGACTTTGCAATGTCTGTAATACTATTTCAAAATTAAATTAATGTTAAGATGCAGTAATATAGCTCAGCTCTTATCTTGATTGAATGTCACCAAGTACATCATTATAAGCAGGTTGGAGCAGGAAGAATAAAGAGTCAGATTGCTAACCAATAAATATTACACCAGCTGCAAGTCTGGGATTTTTATTGTGCTATTGATAATGCTAGGAACTGTGCAATAGCTCCCAGGTACTAAATCTCCCACACTGCGACTCATCTTATTGAAGAGCTCATAATCACTTTATATTATCCCTTATAATAATGAGTGAAATATTTGCTATTTTAAGACAGAATTTTTGAATAAATGCAGGTTAAAAAAAAAAAACCAAACAAAAAACACCTATTAGATATTGTGTTTATTTAATCAAAATTTTGAGGGCAGTTTGAGTTGGTGATACCTTTTTATCAACTCTACATCCCACTTCATTCCAGAGCAACACGGAGAATACATACAACGCAATATAAAACTGTTTTTGGTCACTCAGCAGTAGGAGAAGCAAAGGCTTCCTCAGTAAATCAAGTATACTTAGCAATTGTAACTTGCAGTTTGAAACAATTTAAGACAGGGTGAAACAGATCCAGATTCAGAATTTGTTACCACATCCTCAGTAAGGCAGCTGCATGAAAAAGAGTGTGAGAGAATTTCTCATGTTAATAAAATGCCAGCAGTTCTTTCCACAACACTTGCCCTAGAAAGTGTGAAAGTGTCTGTGTATGCTTTCCAGACAGACCTGTAGGAGACAATTCAGCTGCACTAGAAGCAGCTTTTTATTAGGCATTAAAAGGGATAACTGCAAAAGATGTTGCCTGTGACTATTTAAGTGAATACATAAGTAGCTGAAAAAGTGCACAAACGAAAATTGACATCTTCTAAATCAAGGGCATCTAAAGAAAAACAGGTGTTATCTAGACAGAGAGGCAAATGCAGTCCAATGCATAAGGTGCTAATTAGTCCATTGCACTTCCTAAATTTGAATATTATGTCATACGTTCCGTAGAAAATGGAAAGTATCAGAATCTGTCACACAGTCAGGAAACTGAGTATGAAATGAGGGCTTGAGGGGCATTCAGTTCCAGCATGTAGAACCTAGCAGGCCTTTTTGGCATTCTGGGTCCTGGTAAATGGTCTGGCTTTGCCTGGATCTACAAGCTGCAGAATGGGAAGCAGAGGAAAGTCTGAGACAATCATTCTGCAGTATGTAATGTTTTGGCAGTGTAGATACTTTGCAAAATTGCTCCTAATTGGATGTGCAGGTGATCCTGTGCTGCTCCACGAAACAGACTAAGTAAGCATGTCTTTGTTAATTTGAGGCCACAAACACCAATTAAGGAGCAGAAGGATAGAGTAGGTGCTCAGTGAGCTTTTCATGTCCTTATCTGCACTTCAATTTTGGAAGACAAGACAGTGGCAGCTTGTACACCTGACAATACAGGTCTGCAGTTCTGGACAGCTTATGCTGACTTTCCCAAGTAAATGAAGTTGTTAAGTCCTGTGTGTAAGACACCAAAACATCAGGACTGGAAATTCCAAGCTTGCTCTATCTTTGCCTGTCATAGACTTAAAAAGCCTTAATCAAATCACACATTAACATACTTTCTCTTCTGATACACAAACAACATCTCTCTCTTATTTTGTGATATTTATTCCTGTATATTAAATCCAATTATTGTCATGTCCCAGTGGATTTTTAACAAGGCGAGCAATCTAGGCTCTGCACATTATTGTGTGGCATTCTGAAATTGGACTACCAAAAAATGTCTGAGGAAGAATGTCTAGCTGGCAATATTGTCATAGGTTCCTTTTTCTCAGAGCACAATGGAAGAGCAGAGAAAAAAATTTCCAGGGAAGGAAAAAAAGCTGGTCTTTATCCAAGCCAGTAATCAAGGGACAGAGTCAGCTTTGTAGGCACTTATTTATTTTCATTAATGTAATTTAGGGATTATGTAAAAATCATGGTTAACATAATATGGCATTATCAAGCACTGGAAACACAAGAAAGACCAGATTAGGGACACTGTATACCATGCAGACACAAACTGGCTCCTTTTTGCACGTGACAAATTTCAAAGCAAGTTTTCACCTCTTTTGTCCTTTTCTTCTATCCTGTATTTATGCATCCCAATCTGACTGCAGCATGGCCTTCCGAGTTGCTACTTTTGAAGCAGTCCTTTCACTGGGGTTGTGAAACTGCAGAATTTTTTTACTTTGACAGCACATTACAAGGTTTGTCATTTTCAAGATGACCGTATAAAATTACTTTATCTTAATTTTTTTAAAATTAAGTTTCTAAGCAGGAGTTATAATAAGGACACAAGAAAAGAAAGTAATTGCATGGCCCATATTAAGATTTTACACTGCTTATTGGATAGATCAGTAAAGCATCTCTAGCTAAGCTTTAAAGCAGGAAATATATTTTCTTGTCTAGAGGGGAGATCCTCACCCTGACATAATTATTGCTAAATATTAGTAAGTTTGTAATGTTGTCTGACTTATCCCTCACTGTAACCTTAATTTCCTGGGCAAATTTTCTGTTTTGAAAAATGCTTGCTCCTATAAAATATCTGCATGACCTTCCCATGTCAAAAAAAAATCAGGGGAATATCCACCAGTCATTTCAGAGATAAATTGAAAAACTGTTGCTTGTGAATTAGGTGTAGAGTTGCATGTCTGGTTTCCCTTGTACCTGCAGTTTATAACGATGAAAATCAAGTCCAGTGTCCTGTGAACGAGACTTGCTGTGAACACACAGCTTGGCGGAAGCGCGAATTCCTGCTCTGCGTTTCCCCTGTGCATTGGCTGCTCGGGACTGGAACACTGACGGGAATATTCGCACGCTTTGCTGCCTCTTCCTGCCCGACTGCAGCCCGTCAGCAGCAGTGGGTTGGAGACAGGTATCAGCCTTCTGGCTGGGGACCACAGCAGCTGAGCCCTAGAGCAGCACGGCGTGCTGGCAGCCTGGCTTGTTCCAGCAGCAGATTGAGAACATCTTCCAGTTCTTGCACAACTTAAGAGGAAGCAGAGCGGGAATTGTGATTCGCAGGTGTGTCTGTGTGAGTCACAGCATCTCTTGGGGCTACTTTCATAGCTCTGCAGCTTGCACATCAGTTTAGACTTGGATCTGCCTGGTCTGAGAAAGGGTTGGCTAGGACAGCATCAGATGTATTGGTTCTTTCAAGCAAGATTTCACCTCATTCTGCAGTGTCTTCCCTTTCTATTTGTTCTGTTTTATCTTAAACACATCTCTGCTGCTCAGCAATTAAAACTTCGCCTGTGTAAAATAAGTGACTAGAAAACATGAGTGACTAGAAAGGTCACTCGGAATACAGCCAGTGGTAGACTACTCTTGGCATCTTACTTATGAAAACACAACATCATTTTTCTCTTTGCTGCCACTTGGCAGTATCTCCTCTCATGGCTCCAAGTCATTTGTTATTTGTAAAATGACAATCTTTTTTACAGCTACCCTATTATGAATCACAAGAGAATCATTTTACTCATACAAAATTGCAATAGGCTACAGTACAATCTGTACTACACTAAGAATTATCATTGCTCCTGTCCACAAAGGTAATGCTCCCAAATACTTTATGTGGGATCTTCCCTGTACTTTAAGGCCTTATTTGAAGGGGATGGCAATACAGAGAACAAATAGAAACATCAAGGAAACAAAGTTCAGTAATCAAAACATTATTTTTTTTCCCTTTTACTTTCTTAATGTTTTCAAGCTTTTGGTGTAAAGCATATCATTAACCACTTGCAATACCATGATAGAGAAACTTGTGACTCATGCATTAAAGTGCTCAAATTTCACAATACATCAGCTGCAAGACATAAACCACATGTTCTTGCAATCCAGTGCAGACACCTGCATGTCCATTCTGCCCTGATACAAGCTGGCTGAATGTAAGTAATGTTTTTATGTTTTGATAAACTGAAGCTAATGCACCCTTTCTCTCAGTAGACTGCATTCAGTCGTGTGCCATGCCTCTATAATCCCAAACTGGAGCTGGCTCAAATCCAGTCAGCTTGGAGCACAGGTGAGACCATCTGCACCTGAAAGATAAGTATTAGCTTAGCAAAATCTACAACATGTGGCTGAACTGCTGTGATTTTAGGGAAGAGAGACAGGGAGTGTCTTGTACTCATACCAGCTAGATGTAAACAAAAGTTTTCAACGGAATCTGCCAATAGAGACTTAACCAAAGTTCTGCATTTCAGTTACAAAGAAAAGAATATTTTACTTCCAAGTGCTTTTTTAATGAGTTCTCTCTGGTCTAATATACACACAAGTACCATGTACAGTAGGCACCATAAATAAGTATACAATGTACTTGCTACCCAGTCCTTGATTTCTGTAGCAAATAGATGTGAAAGGCTGGAGATTCACTGCCTGATTGATATAAATTAAATTAGTCCAGGTGTCATTCAGTTCTATAGAATGTGCGTTAAGAGCACATGTAATTATTCACGTTACAGTTTTCATAGTAGATTGTTACTGTCACCCTCTTACAGCAATTCAGAAGTCTCAGGGAGAGGCTTTACAGAAAATACTTTAATTACAGATTATGTTATTTTCCCACATCACATGAGCAAAAGACACTGTATGGTTATTACAACCTCATCCCTACTTCCTCTGTTTTATTACTTTCCATAAAATTCTCGAGAAGCGTAAATCCTTAGAATTTATTTCTCTGTTTCATTTCTGCAGAGGCATTATATTTATTGTCTTACTTGAGAAGATCATTGAAGAAATAGAAACCTGGGCCATGTTGCAGTTTGTCTACTGCTGTTCTTTTAAAGATTCCTTTACAGCACAGGGCTAAAGCAGGTATTTGGAGGTATTCTGGTGTCTGAAAATACTGGTGAGCACTTCATAGAGTTTCCAAAAGTCCGTGGTCATCAAATGTTCTTAACGTCCTATGTGTTCAGATAAAATTATATTTATATTATGTCAGAACTCTTCAAAAAACTCTCACGGACCATGTAAGTGTTTACCCTTAGATGGGCACGTATGTTTGCATAAGGACTTTGCTGAACCAAACCAATGTGAGCAGGCAACTCTGTGGCTGCCTTCAATTATGGAATCATGGAATCATTACGGTTGGCAAAGATCTCTAAGATCCTCAAATCCAACCATCAACCTTGCACCACTGTGTTCATCCCTAAACCATGTTCCCAAGAGCCACATGTACATCTTTTTTGAACACTTCCCTGAGCAGCCCTTTCAGTGATATTATTTGTAATACCCAATGTAAACATTCCCTGGTGCAACTTGAGACATTTCCTCTTGTCCTGTTGCTTCTTACTTGGAGAAGACGCCAACCCCCACTTTATTACAGCCTCCTTTCAGGCAGTTGTGAAGAACAGCACATCTCTTTTTCTCCAGACTAAACAGTCCAGCTCCCTCAGTTGCTCCTCATGCAACTTATTCTCCAGACCCTTCACCAGCTTTGTTGCCCTTCTCTGAACAGACTTCAGCACCTCAGTGACTTTCTTGTAGTGAGGGGCCCAGAACTGGACACAGCACTTGAGGTGTGGCCTCACCAGTGCCAAATACAGGAGGACAATCTCTGCCCTGGCCCTTCTGATAGAGTCCAGGATGCCATTGGCCTTCTTGGCCAGCTGGGCACACTGATGGCTCATGTTCAGCCAGGTATTGACTAGCACCCCCAGATACTTTTCTGACAGATCTTTCCAGCCACTTCCTGGCCACTCTTCCTGTCTGCAGTGCTGCATAGGGCTGTTGTGACCCAAGTCTTGTTGAACCTCATACCCTTGGCCTTGGCCCATCAATCCAGCCTGTCCAGAACCCTCCTTAGAGACTTTGTAGCCTTACTGGTTCCCAGAAACATCCACGCAGTATGATGAGCTATTTCTTCTAGTCTTACAACTCTGTTAAATGAGTTGTTTGAAGAGACCTGAGCCAAGGGAAAGATTTTCCAGACTCTTTTGGGTAGCCCTCATTCTTCCTTTTCCTTTTCCATTTTGTAGCTCTCTGTCTGCAACAGATTCCAAAGAGCTCATTTGAAGAAAGTTATGAAAAACAGAGATGGACTTAGATCATCTCACTAAATTACAGAAACTCCAAAAGTTTACTCTTCTATATAACAATTGCGTCTATTTCTTGGCACAACCCTTGTTGTGGAGAATGTTGTTTTAATGAAAACTGGAAGATTTGGCTGCTGCTGTGGTGTATTTGACCACTAAAGAAGCTCACAGCAGATTTCAAAGGTTAAATGTTGCTAAACTGAGGCTACAGATGTTTGTCTGTTCATAGAATCAGCTGTGAGGAAGGTGCTTTCTGTGTCCAGTAAATCTTTTCCCCTAAATCAGATAAAATGTGCAGCTGGGGATGTGACAAGATTTCCATTACAGTGTATGATTCAAACTGTAAGTGAGCCAACCTGAAATTCATTCTGCTGCTGTCTCTATTCCTGAGCACTTACAGGTATGCTGAATGTGCAGATAGTCCTTTTGGTATTTTTATACAGAATGTTGGAAAACTGGTCAATAAAGACCTTTAGTGAAGGATTCATCTGATCTGTCTTTATCTGCTGTAAAACATTTAGATCAAACTATCTGTCTGTGCTCCCTGAGTGCCCAGCGCTTTCATTTGTTATCAGATGGTCAGCTAAAAACTGCAGGGGATACATTTCTCTCCAATGTTGCCTGTCTTCTCAGCTGATGGAGCCTAAACTTCAAATAAACCCCACCCCAGATATGCACCTACTGGCTTTGTCGCTGTTCTTATCAGCCTCAAGTAATTTTCTGTATTTCTGGTCAAGGTATGTTGTTTGAAACATGTAAGAAAAGCAACTCAAGGCAAAGATGAGAAAGATCCTCACCTGTTCTGTCATTTTTTTACCGTAAACACTAGGGTGATGAAGTTAGAAGCAAAAGGAGTGAAGTTTGCAGGGCTTAAGGAGGCAGGACTAAGACTTAATTGATACCCTTGTCCCACCAGGGAGTGACTACAAAGCTACTGTCTAGTTTCTAGGACACGCACCTCAGGGACTCCCTCATGAAAAGGTTCTTCTTGACTAAGTTTTGCATAGAATCGTAAAATGGTTTGACTTGAACTTTAGAGATTGTCTAGTTCCAACCCTCCTGACATGGGCAGGGACACCTTTCAGTGGACCAGGTTGCTCAATGCCCTGTCCAACCTGGCCTGGAACACTTACAGAGGCGGGGCATTCACAACATCTCAGTTTGAAGCCATTCCCCCTTTGTTCTATCACTAAATGCCCTTGTAAAAACTCCCTCTCCAGCCTTCTTTCATGCCCCCTTTAGGTACTGAAAAGTTGCTAAAAAGTCTCCCCGGAGCCTTCTCCTCTCCAGTCTGAAAAAACCCCATTCAGTCTGTCTTCATAGGACAAGACCTGGTGGAAAAGGAAAACAGTCAAGACAGAACTCCATGTTTCAGCATTGGGAATGATTTTTTAAATAATTGTTTTCTTTTCACAGCTACTTGCAGAGGACTGGCCCTTTGGTGTCGAAATGTGCAAATTGGTGCCCTTCATTCAAAAGGCGTCGGTGGGCATCACAGTGCTGAGTTTGTGTGCCCTCAGTATAGATAGGTGAGACCCATTTTTCACTGAAGTCTCTAATTTCTTTTCTATACGGGCATTGGCTCAAATTCACCTTTTCACTCAGCTGATACAATGAAAAGAAATTAATTTAAGCCAGTTAAACCAGGTGGGTTTTCTCGTATTTTTAATTTGTAAATGTGTGCTGTTGCTTCAGGTACCGAGCAGTCGCTTCTTGGAGTCGCATTAAAGGAATTGGAGTGCCGAAGTGGACTGCTGTGGAAATTGTCCTGATCTGGGTCATATCAGTGATACTGGCTGTTCCAGAAGCTATTGCATTTGACATGATTACAATGGAGTACAGAGGAAGGTATCTTAGAATCTGCTTGCTTCACCCCACGCAGAAAACATCCTTTATGATGGTAAGTCACTAACGTTTATAAAATCTCTTGGAAGCGTTCCTTGGACCTTTGCAGTGTTGCGTGGATTGTAATGTGAACAGGTGTATGTGACTTGTAGGTGAATATAAATGTTCAGATGAAATACTGACGTTTCTGAGTCATATTGATTCAAAGAAGAGCATTCAGAAATCTTTGACTTTTTGTGTGCTTTGAAAATATTGCTGTCTTGCCCTGTTTTCTCATCTGTAACATACACCTTACAGAGATGCTTTTCAGGAGAGACTGACCAATCAGTTACAGCACACTTAGCAAAATGCTCAGCATTTAACTCCTAACTATGTTTTTGCTTTGCTTTTTTCTTTACAGTTTTACAAGCAAGCTAAAGACTGGTGGCTGTTCAGCTTTTACTTCTGTTTGCCACTGGCTATCACAGCGTTTTTCTATACTCTCATGACTTGTGAGATGTTACGAAAGAAAAGTGGGATGCAGATTGCTTTAAATGACCACTTAAAACAGGTAAAAATTTATCCCTGTCCACTCTCTAACCGTAGACAGGATAACTAATAACTTTATTGATTTTCCTGCCACATCATTCTGTTCTTGTATGACTTCGGATTAAAAGCAAAGAGAACTTTCCTAGCAGTGGTGCTGCTGAGCTCATATACATATGTATGTATCAGAAACCTAAGATTTTAACTGACAATCACAAAATTGTTTCTTTCTTGTTTGGTTTTAATTTTTCACATTTTATAGGGTTTATTTCTTCTTTACAATGAGAGTTGGCTATTCTGTAATGCAAACTGAAGTCATGCTCTAGTCTAGAAGGTGGTGCTACAAAACTGTTAATTATTTTGAAGCAAGTCCTTGCTGAACCCTAGTGAGGTTAGCAGTATATGTTAGCAGAACAAAACATATTCCAGCATACATTCCAAGTTACTAGTGCACTAGACACAAACATCAGACGTCACTAGAATTAAACTGTGTTTATTCTATAATGTATATTTGTGCTGCTTTCCTCTTACTTGGTTAGAGCTGTAATTGGAATCTCTTGGGGCATTTAAAATAAGACCTGAGATCAAAGCACAAGGAAATGCAATTGAAAATTACCTAGTATTTTAAAGTGATAGGGGAGACAATTGAATTCTTAATTTTAATTTAAATTATTGCTTAAATTAATGTTTTTCATATTATCGCTCATACTACTTGAAATAAGAGTTATATTGAATCAGTGCGAGACATCTAAAACAATAGAAAAGATTAAGTGCATATTCCCAGAAAATAAGCTATTTGATGTTTTCCTAAGTCCTATTTAATAAACTTTTTTATTGTGTTTATTGAACATTTGGATATTAGAAGACAACAACAATCCAGAGAGAGAAAGAGAGAGGAACTATAACACTCTTCTGTCCAATTTTCTTTCTCAGAGACGTGAGGTGGCCAAAACCGTGTTCTGTCTGGTACTTGTTTTTGCCTTGTGTTGGCTCCCACTTCACTTAAGCAGAATCTTAAAACTCACTATTTATGATCAGAAGGACCCCAACAGATGTGAACTTTTAAGGTGAGAATGCAAAAATAAAATGCCTGTACATTGTGGTCATTCTCCATAAGCATATTTGGATTTCCTATTGGAGTAGCTTACTCTGTGCATCTAGAGTTGTCCCTGCTTCTTCATCTGAGACCCTCCGGTTTCACTCCAATAGCAGAGACAGAAAATTGCAAGGAATTCCCTCTCTTTTCCCCATCTTCCACTTGATCCTTTTTGGGACTGTTCTGTCATGTGGTACTATGATACTAGAAGGGGAATTTCTGTCCCTGTTTTCCCTTTCAACAGAACAGCTAGGATTCAATTAGTGCAAAAAAAAACCTTGTGAACATCTTCTTCCAAAAGTGAAGATGGTTGAGTCTTCTGAAATTACTTTCACAAGAATGGTGTTCTGCTTCAGACTTTATTGTTGAGTATAACTGTTACCTCCATTAGTTAATCCTGTTGGTTTAATCCCCATTACCATTTCATTTAATAGCTAGTCTTGTTTGAGTGAAGCTGAGTCCAATTTTCATAGCTGTAAACCTCTACTAAGCCTTTTCAAAGCAAATGAGAAGTGTCTCACTTTAATTCCCACACAGCTTTTTTCTTGTGATGGACTACATCGGTATCAACATGGCTTCACTGAATTCCTGCATCAATCCAATAGCTCTGTATTTGGTGAGCAAAAGATTCCAAAACTGCTTTAAGGTAAGTGGCTGCTGGCAGCTGCTGCTCTGGTTAAAAGATGATGTCAGCAGTAAAATTAATTCCTTAACGTGCACAAAGTGTTTTAAATGGTCATTAAATTTTACTTCAAATTTTAATTGGGTTATGGTAAATGTTCTCTCCCTCTCCTGCTGAAGCTCCATTGGAAGGGATTAAGGTTTGATGGGAACAAAAAGAGAAAGCAAAAGAGCAGAGTGTACAATAAACCCTCTGGGGACCATGCTAATCAGTGCTACATCACTTCCTGACTGAAGCTGGCACCCAGCTACTTCCAGAGCACTGACGAAGCAGGCTCAGCCTGTGCTGCAGAGATTCACGTAGCCATATCCTCTGCATCCTGACAGGGAGGCTGCTGACCCTGGGCTCTCTCATCCTGACTGAGCACTTCAATCAGTCATGTAGGGCAGAGGGTGGCAATCTGTACTTGTCCCTTTCCTGCACCCATGTTTTACGAGACAGACCTGGTCATAGTTCTGGCTTGGTCTGAGTGAGTAGAGCTGGGCACTAATTCTCCACACAGGATTTCAGGCTCTGGATTGCATAGGGTTTGCAGCCCATCCGTCCTTCAGCCTTCATATCTGCTTGGAAAATATCATGATTTGGGCATTTTTTGTGAGCCCTCACCATCTTCAGACACTGTATCAGAGTCCTTACATTGCCAATGGCAAATTCTTAGATTTTTCTTTTCTCGCCAGTCATTTCACCACTGGCCACAGCTAGGGTTATTGTCTGGCTGTTTAAATTCCTTACTAGCAAGAGGAAAACGTCTTTCAGGCAGAAGCCAGTCAGCTCTACATCTAGTAGTGTTAATGTATTTCCCACATAACTGTGACAGCACAGGTTGCAGAAGTTTTTGTGTTGATCTTGTCTTCTGTGTCTATGCTACTGGCTCCCTGAAAGAGTCACTGGAGCTGAGAGCACATAAGAGATTTCCAGCATCCTGAGCATGGAAGTAAGTGGGTATGAGGAATGAAGGGACTTCCAGCACCCAAAGGCCAGAGAGGAGCATGAGAAAAAGGTCTGCAATACAGCTAGTAAATGTAGGTTTTCACCCTTCTTCTACTGACTTCTCTTTTTTCCATCTCAGAACAATGAGCTAAATAGCAGCATCTTGCTTAGAAAGCACAGATGTGAATCCATATTTTCCCCAAGAAAGATTATCAGAGAAAGGACAACAAGAAGTCATACTTTTATTTTCAGATGCATTTAGAATTGCAGACCAGATTTGAAGTGGTATGTGTGTGGCTTTTGCTATATATAACTACTCAGTATAACTCTTACTGCACTCCAGCAGTAAGGTTGCTAATGGGGCCATTTGAGCAACTCAGAGTTGAATCCCATTTCTTTACTTTATGCAGTAATCCCAAAACAGCAGCTTGCACATTTGCCATTTCCTACTGTACCCCTGAGGAAGGGCAGCTTTTCAGTGCATTTTGCCACATGTGCAAAAACAAAGTCATGTAAAATGTTTATTTCTTTTATTTTAACAGTCATGCTTGTGTTGCTGGTGCCAATCCAAAGATCTGTTGTCCCTGGAGGAAAGGCAGTCCTGTTTAAAGTTCAAAGCTAATGATCACGGATATGATAATTTCCGCTCCAGTAACAAGTACAGCTCTTCGTAAAACAAGCATAAAAGGTATATTCTCTTACATTAATGCTGGTGCCTTTTTAAGTAAAAGTGGCAATTACTTTTAACAAGATGGTAACATCCAGAAAAATCTAATTTTGTATTTGCACCAAAAAAAAAGAACATTAAAGAAAATTGCCCTAAAACTATGTCATGTTGAAAATCACGGGCATTTATGAAATCATCATTTATGGAACATGAAGAAAGGCATAGAAAGAACAAGTCATTGTTAGCACTTGAATACTTCTGAATCAGCACTTCCAAATGATCCCCACTTCCTGTACATTAAGCGATCGTTTGTATTCTCTGTAACAGTTGTAGGAACTGAAGTCACAGTAATTATTAAGCAGCATAATATAAAGTTAATTGGATCAAAGCCATTATTATATATAACTAAATGTATTATCTTTTATAAAGCAAATTAACCACCATCACTATTGTGAGTTTTTTTTAAATAAAACATGAAATACTTTGTAATAGAAAATCTAAATGTAAAAAAGTAGAATTTTTATGAGGTATATTATAGAGGCAGCTACTGAAAATATTAAAGGATGCAGTAAAGTCAAAAGTGCATTTTACTTTGATGATTGTTTTTACCTATTATTGTTAGAAGAAACTTCCCAAGGGCTCTATAAATTCCTCTCTGTAGCTGCTGTGCGTCTTCAGTGCATTTGGCAGCACTTTGGGTGTATTTATGTTTACTGATAGCAAAGGAGAGAAAAACACGCCAAAAGCAAAAAGTTAGTACTACTAGAACATACAGACAATGGCTGTTATTTCAGCTATTTTTAGCTGAAAACAAATGGATTGTATCTTGTGTAAATGTGGGCATTTCAGATCTTGATGGTTCTTTACTGGAGATACTTTTGTGACGATTTCCAACTGTTTTTGCTATCCAAATACCATCTTGGGGCAAAACCTTTTAGAAATAGCAGGTGGAGAAAAATGTAAGCAAGGTAAAAAGAGAGAATTTGAACTTTCTATCTTCGTTTAGATTTAAATCTTCATACAGAAAATAATTCATGAACTGTACTTCTAGAGAAGAGTACTATGTAGCATACTCATCTTCATACTGTTTTAAAATATATTCTACTTCTGTAGTTCAATATTTATGAGTATAAGAAGATGTGTGATTAGTTTCTGCTCCTGTAAATAGTTTAGTGAAATGTAATTAATTGTAAAGTATTAAGAAATGGGCAGGACCCTGTAAGAACAGAAAAAGATAAAGATGCCTGTAGTAAACATGATGTGTGTTGCCGGGAGCAATGCATATTTTGTATATACAAGACAGGTCATTCTTTGACTTTTCATTTCCTATTAATTTGTTACAGAACTCCCCAAAGACTTATTAACATATTTCATGCACTGAGGCATGAGTTTTTCAAGAAAAATTGTCATATACACAAACATGCTTATATAAAAGACGTTTTCAATAGGCTTGGTATTTTATTATAATAAAATTATTTATCAAAACTCAGGAATTTTTTTATTTTAAATTTCCAGATCTCACATGTAAGGATTTTTACCTTTTTTTTCCCAGTCTTGATTAACTTCCAATCTTTTACTAAAGTGCCTTAAATGTGCTCAGGATGAAAACAGCTTCCGTTAAAATGTTCAGCTGATGTTACCTTAGATGGGTTTCTGACTTTAGGTAGCTACAGCTACCTTGCAGAGAGCTAAAAACAGGGTGGTGAACCCCATTCCTAGTGTTGCCCCCATCAAAAGCTGGTTAGTGAATGCTTGTGTAATCAAGCTGAGGAGTATCTGCACATGCATTTGAGCATGAGCACGTGTGTTTGTGTGTGAGTGTGTGTGCAAGCGTGTGTGTGGCGTACCATAAGGTTGCTGTTACTGTCTTGCTGCAGCACATCCACCCAGCTGCTATAATGCTGAACTTTTATAAATATAAATCTATTTTAGGTTTCCTTCTTTACATTTTTACCTTCATTTTCATGGTAACTTTCTCACAGTAAGCCATGAATATCACTTCATGTCACCCTACCTGCATCTATTTCTGTGAAATGCGTTTCATCTGTTAAGGATGGATAATCAGTGAAATCCTAGATTTGATACTGATCAGTGTTATTATCATCAAGTTATATCGTTACAGTATTGTACATGTATATTATTGTTATTTTTATTTAAAGTATAGCTGTTGTGTTGGCAACTGTGTAACATACTTTTCATTTTTTCCTGGACTAATTCATTGTTAAGTCCTGCTAAGTCAGATATTCAGGTTTTCAAATAAAGACCATATATACTGTCCCATTTTTGGGTTCATATATAAATATTACTACACTCTTTGTCATTTTTTCAGTATTATTCAAAGCAATATTTTTATTGAAGCTTTCATTTCTATAAAAAAAAATTTCAAAACTTCTGTTCTTATACAGTTCTAAGATTAAATCCCTTAATACTCCACACAGGTGTTTCCTGAAATCCTCAGTACAGGTCTTTTCCTCCATTCACTGAAATCAGTAAATGTTTAACCATTCAATTCAGTTCGAGCAGAATTAGGGCCTAACATAGCTCTTTAAAAAATCTATCTGACATTTGCTACTTTGAACAACAACAAAAAAAAGCTAAATACTTTTTTTTTTAAAGAGTTGATTAGAAAACATAGGAAAACAGGGTAAAATCAGCTTGTGGGGTAAAACATCCAGTCTAAGGCTCTCTAATCCTCAAATGGGGTCACAGGTAGCAGAACAATTGAATAGAGACACAGTCATCTTTATAGGAGTGCCCGGAGTGGTGTGACAGTAAGAGTCATCTGTCCCAGTGGTCTGAAGAGTTCACATAGAATGGCTCAAGGTGAAAAAGGATGTAAGAAACTACATCACAACACTGTGTTTTGGCCTTCAGACAGCAGTTAGATTTTAGTTCCCCAGCTGCTCTGAAATCTGCCTAAACTGAACTGAAACACTGGTACTACACCTCAGAGAATCAAATGCAAAAGTTGGTGGTTGTGGAGCATCTGCTCTGAGCTGTGACATTTCAGTGGTCCAAACAGCTCTTGATTGAGACACAGCTGGCTTAGCAAGAGAATGTTGTATGTACTGAAATAATGTTTAAAAGATTTTTTTTCATTGTTATGTATAGCTGTGTAAAATAATTCTATATTTCATTTTCTGTGATCACTTAAAATAGCAACTTCTGTGGTTCAAGCAGAGTAAACATTCTAAATTACCAATAAAATATTTGTAATTTTGATTCATTACAAAAATATGTCTGACCTTTTCTCTCCTAGGGGGTCTCATTTAATAATTAAACAGTGACAGTGATGTAAAAAGAAGCAAGCAATCCTAATCTGAATATCAAAGCTTTTGGGTGGGATGGTTTTATACAGCTATTTGAAAATTGGAGAGAGTTCAGACTTGGATATGCTTTGCAAAATTGTCTGATGTTTATTGGAACAATCATTCCTATCTTTGCTCTGCTTGTTTTTGCTCAGAATGTCAGTCGCCATCTCTTCTCTACACACCCTTATATAGTCACAAATTCTCTTGTGTTTGGGACATCACAAATAAAAGGCAAGAAGCTTTTAGTTCATTAATTTAGAAGTGTATGCACTCAGTGCTGGAAGATGCCACATGAAACCATCATCCCTTTGTGTGCTGACAGTGTACTTTTGTGCATATTTTAATTTATCTTTCTTGAAGCAGTGGAAAACTGTATCAGACTAAATATGCCTTAACTGGTCAAATGTGTAACTTTATTTGCTTGTGGTATATGTACATCCCAAAGTGTGTTTGATGCTACTGCTGGTTTTGTTCCAAATAGTTGAGTTTCCTTCTGTTTACTTGGTGGCCTGTTGCATCCACATAGATTTGTCTTTTTTCATGGTCCCAGGACCTTTAGCACATAGTTTCAAGTTTCCTGTGCCTGGAAGAGAAGCACCTGTAGCGATGAGACCCCTTGTAAGTAAATGTTCTACTCACTACCTCTCATGGCCCCTTCACTTCCTTTCCCTTTATCTTGTGCTATGGTCCGAGGTCTTCAACCACTCATTATGAAGAAGCACTTTTTGCATACTTCTTTCAAGATCCTACAGCATTCTACAGGTAGGTCAGAGCTGCAGCTTGTTGTCAGTTTTCTAAACATGCTGGAGCTTTCCCAACATTGTGCATGTACAAATATCTTGCATTCTTCAAACACTGACTTACTCTGACCACTCTTGAGCAGGGCAGATTTGGCACTCTGGTGTTGGTAGGGCAGGATGGTCCAACTGGTAACCTGTGGCTGGGTCTGGTCCACAGAGTGCTTCACATTTTATGGCACTCTCCTGCAGCCTGCTGCTCTGACCACCACGTTCTTGTACTCTGCTCAAAAAGGCAATGGAGTTCTCCATGTACATGCTGTGCTCTTGGGTTCAAGTTTCTAAGCCAAGTTGCTGGACATTTCAGAAGACCAAGACAGACAAAAGGACTTAAAAGTGCTGTCATTAAATAAAACTCTGACATCTCTTTGATCCTGTCAGTCTTCCTATGTACTGTCATTCAGCTATGTAGGAGGTCCCAAAGCTCAGCCTCGCCAGTGAAAAGGCACCACACACCCCCCACTCTTTTTTCTTACTATGAGTAAGAAAAATCTACTGTAATGAAAAGTAAAACCTTCAGAAATTACTATTTTACCTTAGTGATCAGTATCCTAAACCTTCATGAAATCATTGTGACAATCCAAGGATGTCCTGATTGTGGGAAGTAGTATCTGGAAGGATTTTTAAAGTACAATGTGGCAAGTAGCCAGACACATCAACATCTGTATGATACCCATCAGTAGATATCTTCAACTTTGGTGTTGCTATAAAACTTTGCATCCTCTGTAGCCACCCTAGAGGAGTGCTTTGGAAAAAAGTGGGAGTCAAATCCTGAAACCCAGTAAAACCTGAAAGGACACACTGATAAGGAATTAGGGTAACCAGACCTCCATCACAAACCACATCCTCTAGAAGCTGCTTCAATTTGTTTTGCTCTTGGGTGGGTGGGATGAGGGGAAGCATTTGTTGCCCTTTTACCTTTTTGTGATCTTAATTTCCCAAAGCTTGTGTGAGTAACTGACAAGCTGGATTACCCCAAAGAAACAGATCAATGGTGAAACCAAGGGAGCCAGACAATGGCTCTCATTTGAAGCCATCAGGAGAAAGAATAATGATAAATCCCAAGGAAGCTCACGTCTTCCCCAGATAAATGGGTTCAACACATGCAGCCTTTGCAAGAGCAGGAGAGAAACATGACAAGTCAACAAAACCAAAACTGGTGGATTTGATAAATTTTATATTGGAGCTGCAAGTGAAACGGCAGATGTCAAGCAAACTGGTTTTTTGTTTCTAGTTGGTTGGTTTGTTTGTTTTTTAATTAAACTAAACTGGAACAAGCATTGTAATTGCTAATGGGTGTTCACAGGACCAGATTGGATCTTGCCAAAGGTCTGGGAAGTTTCTTCCTGGAATGCACCTACAGCAGGTAGCACGTCCTACAAATTTGGCCCCACTGGTCTCAAGGAACTAGCATAGATATAGCATGAAAGGTTCACATCTGCTGTAGTCAAATGCTCAACACATGCAGTAACCAGGTGCATACACTTTTGATGTGTATTTATATGAGTACATACATAAGAATACATACGTATTTATATATTTATACCTGTAAAGATACAAATGAAATATATTTCATGTTATGTAATATAATTTGTGTGGTATACGGAATGCTTTTCATTAGTTTTATCTCAAAAAGTTTTCAATGAAATAAAGAATCTTTGAAAAACCATAACAGTCTGAACAAAACTTAGCCCAATGTCTTGGAAAAAACCACAAACACACCACTTTTAATGTGTCCTATCACTTTAATCTCATATTTTGAATTTTAAGGAGGTTTTCATATATTTGGAGACAATTTTTCATTAGTTCATGCCATAATATGAGTAATGTAAGCTATGTGTATCACTCATGCAAACGATGAATTTCTGCCTAACCACTGGACTACTCTATTGCATTTTTAAACTTTTATGTTCATTGCATGAATAATAAAGACTGCTGAGCACTGATGGAAACATTTTTATTGTTTTCTGATGTGGATATCAATTTATAATAATAAAAGTTTGAAATGCTGACAAATCATGCGCTACTCACACTGAATGGCTAATAAACTGTGACGTAATTAAAAAATGTATAAACATTTATTATGTGGTATTCATAAATTCCAGAGAGAGTTGGTTAGGAATATTATAAAAGTTTTGTCTTTTTAATAATTTATCATTTAAATAATTCACAGCAGTGAATGTTGTAACTTTTATGGCCATTTAATGACAACAGAAAAGATACTTTTCAAAAAAGTTCAGAACTTTATATTTCTATAGGAGATGGAAGCAGACTGTGAAATGACCCATGACATTAATGCTCTGCTTCAAGGACCTCCACATAGGTTATGAAGACTCTTCCTGTCAAGCTAACTACTAAAATTCTCTTGTTAAATTTGTTTGCCCAAATTTCATGTTAAAGAGCAAATGGAGAGAGAATATGGCAAGCTTCTTTACATTTGCAACTCATTATTTAGTATTTTGGAAGTATTTGATCTTTATAAAAGTGTTCATTCTGAAGTTGAGATGCATCACTTACAAACGTCTTCAGAGGAAGAACAATATGTCACAAATAGGTGAGGCCATTTAATATTTGTTTACATATGCACTCAGTTTATGCAAGAATTCAACAAATTATTTTTAGTTGACTGAGGAAGGAATAAATTTATATTCCAATAATATGCAAGTCAAATGCCTTTAAGTTACTCTATAAACATATCCATGCATATATGCGTTTTTACTTCTGTGTGTGTGTAAATACCTACACAAAATACATATTTTAAATAAGTCAGGATATTGGTCACAATATAAAAGATGCTGAAAAACTAGAGCAGGTATAGTTGGGAGTAAAAATACAAGAAATACACAGCACGTGTGATCTGCTGTGACTTCTACTGTGCTTTTGCCTGAACTGAAGAGCTTACAGCTTTCAGCTTGAAGTAACCAAATTTTCTAACTGTTCAAGGTCTGACCATCCTTAATCCAGTCTTCCCAATGAGCTGCAAAACCTGCAGTAGAATGACATATCATGGCACTCTTACAAAAGAGCAGGAATGCCAGCCATGATCTCTTGGCCAAATTCCAAATTAAATAATTACAATCTGTTTCCTCTGTTCCTCTCACTTCCTGCCAGTTGCAGCGTGGGTTAGCAGAGCATCCTGCCCCACTCTTCACTTTCACACTCTGTGTGGAGACAACTGCTCTGTCTTGTGCTGGAGGTGACCGCTTTTCCATGCTAGAAAGTGGAAGCCTCTCAAATCTGTTCTCAGTTTGTAGAGTATTTGGGAGTGTTTCAAAATGAAAAGTAAGATTTAAATGTAAAATCAGTATCTTAGAGTTTCTTTAAGCATATGTTGACTCAAGTTTAAGTGGATCTAAATCACCTCTTTTTTACTGACTTTGTTAAGTTTTATAAACATGTTTTAAAAGGCTTTTAAATCTTTGTGTATCATTTATTTGTATAGTTGGAGAGATTTATTATGATCTGAAATTCATTAAATAGTGCTCAAATATTTGAATAGGCATTAAGGATGTCTAGAAGGTTGAGTGTAGAAAGCATGAGCTGCAGAGATCAGTGTTCTCCAAGCTTAGGCTGAAGTAGTTGTGCTGCTTCCAGAGCAAAACAGACTAACTTCTATTCAACTCAAATCTTGGGTAGACTGAGCTAGTGTCAGTCTGCTGTCATGCAGGTGGATCCTAAGTGAGGGTTAAATACTTAGAAAGGTGACACTCAGTGTTTGAACCATTAGACTGTACAAATACAACAAGTTCATCATCATTTATTGCTTGTATTAAAAAAAAAAAAGAGTTGATTGCTTATATTCAGAAATTTCATAGACTGGTTTGGGAAGGAAACAGCACTAGGCAGAAACACCTTCCACTAGATCAGATTGCTCAAAGCCCCATCCAACCTGGCCTGGAGCACTTTGAGGGATGGGGCGTCCGGAACTTCTCTCAGCAAACTGTTCCAGTGCCTCACCACCCTCACCATAAAGCATTTCTTCCTAATATCCAGTCTAAACCCGTTGTTTCAGTTTAAAGCTGTACTCCCTACTTCTATCATTATGTGCCCTTGTAAATAGTTCCTTCCCAGTGCCTCTCCAATATACTTGTTTGAAAGAATCAACAGAGAACTGGCAATATTTGCTTTTAGGTATCTAATTACTTAAATGCACTTTTGGAGGATTTGACAGATAAGGAGAGGTTGAGAGAAATGGGACCACATACCCTGGAGAAAAGAGGGCTCAGGAGGATATCACTGATGTGTATAAATACCTGCTGGTATTCAGTGGATATTTTGGAAAGCCTCTCTTATAACACACTGAAACAGATTTCATTGTGAGATAGCTGGATAGCTGAAATCAATGGATGTTTGCCAAAGATGTGTTGAACCTTCTTAGAAAATAGTTGAGTTGAGTTGAGTTTAGTTTAGTTTAGTTTAGTTTGGTTTGGTTTAGTTTAGTTTAGTTTAGTGTAGTGTGGGCAAAAGCATACCAGGTATAGCACTAATAATACCAGGCAAGTATGTTTACTTTTTAGTTTAAATATTCAAAGCCTGCGTGTCTTCTTTCTGTAGACTATCTGGGGTTTGTCTACCCTTTTATATCCTTCAACAGGGATTAAGTTATGATGGTGCCTCTCACTGCATTATTATTTCGTTGTCTAGGAAATACAAAGCCCTGATCTCTCAAGCATTTCTTTTTCTGAAGAGTTTTTTCTATAACTTGATTAAATAAAATGAACCTAGTGCATCTTTTGGAGGGTGAGAAGCAAAGGCATGTCTTATTTGTAAGGTGACACTAGTGATAATGTATACACTCTCCTCCATTTTGTCCCATAAACAATTGTATGCATTTCAAGTGACGTTGAAGTAGTAATTCTGTTGTTCAGAAATCTTTGATTTTGTTGCACTTCTTGAAAAGTGGGAAGGAAGTTGTGAAACACACATCACAAGTATACAGATGTCAAGTACAGCTAATGAAGATAAGCAGATGCATTCCTTAATAGCAATTAAACAGGAGGAGGGAACACACTGTCCACTCGATTAGGAATTTTCTCTTCAATGCTCCCTACTTGACAAGGCTTGTCAGCTCCTTCACCTCATTCATATCAATATACTTTTACATTGCTCCTGAAAATATGCACCACATTAAAAAACAACACGACTTCTGTGTAAGACAGGATTATAGATTTTCAGCTGCAACTGCAGTGTAAGTACTTAAGATTGTGACATTTTGCTGTAATAGGCACCCGATAGATACTGACAAACTACTGCACAATATTTGAAAGATATTAAAATCAAAGTTATCTCACACTGGAACTCTACAAAATATTTATCATACATGTGACTCTCCTTTCAGTGTGTCCCAGAATGTGATTTTTCTCTTTTTACAATCACAAAAACTTTAAATTATCTTTACACATTGATCTGATCTTTGTTTCTTGTAGCAGCGTATACGACTCACCTTTACAAAGTTTCACACTGATGGTTACAGACGACCTTAGTGGTCTCTGAGTCATCAAGACAGTTTTGAATTCTAGTGCTACCTCCCAGACTGCTCCCAGATTCTATTTCATCCTCAATTCCTTAAGTGTACACTGTGTATAAACAGCCCAAAGTGCTGAACAGAACACATGCACAAATGATTCTTGTAAAGTCTTACTTGAAGTGATCTACCAGCTTGACAGAGATAGCTCCTGCTTAAGGATGGTTTTAAAACTTTTCCAAACAACCTTAGAGTGATTACTTTTGAGATAAATCTTCTTCAGGGTGTTCACAAGGACATTACATGAGACAAGGTCAAGGAAAAGTTTAAGTCCAACTTCCAAGCTAGTCCTTATTTCTGTCTCACATAAATCAAACCCATCATTGCTCGAGCCACCATTGAATATACAGATCTCTTGAGCAGGCCCTTGTTTCTGTTCCTGTTCGTGCTGTATCCAAGTGGTTCTGTGGTGCCTTCTGCTGAAACTACCTGCCCACCCTGAGTTTGGACAACATGGATTGTCAGACACAATAAGGAAGGCATGGAAACAATCCTGTGGCCACCATGACTATCCCAGCAAGACACCTCTTTTAAGGAGCTGTTTTCTAGGATATCCCTTTCTCTGAAGCAGAAGATAAGAAGAATTGGTCTCCTTGTCATGGCTACGACTTTGAGCACAGTCAGCTGGAGGGAAGGGAAGGGAAGGCAAGGCAAGGCAAGGCAAGGCAAGGCAAGGGATCCATCCTCAGCCTTCTCACCTATTTTTTTGTGCAATTCCTACTTATTTTTCAGATTAGTAAAGTGTTTCTGTGCTTGCATGTAGTGAGAACGCTGTAATTTTCACTTTGAGTTTTCATCATATATTTGTGTATTGACATTGTTGGTTTCGGGAAGCCTTTTTAGAACGATGTTTTAAAGTTCCAAGTGACTACAAAATATAGGAAACCCTTGTTAAACACAGAGTATATAATATACACCCCTAGCCCACACAGGTATCATGGAATCAGAGAATGTCTCCAGAAAATTCCAGGGATGAGACCCAGTAATACAAATAATTACTTGCATGTTGCAAATATTTATCTGGAGTAAATAAAGACAGTAAATAAATAAAGAGAGGTTCTGGTGCAATGACTCCCCTACTGACTGACACGATAAACAGTTACAAACAACTGTGAAAATGTCTCCGTTAGATTTTTATCATTTCACAGTTTTTCACAGGCGAGTTATTCATTTCCTCATCATCTATTTCCTCTTCTCAGTATGAATAATGTCACAATAAATCTTCTGTTCAATGTTTCTCATTAAACGATGTAGGAACATCAGAGCCAAAAAGCAGCTAAGAAAACCAGGAATAATGTGTCACAATGTGGCTAATATGCAGAGGGAACCAGACACCCTGTAATGTCTCAGCTATATCTGGTGTCTGGATACATAAAAGAGTTTAAAATACCACAATACCAGTTACAGTAATGACTTTACCTTCATTAAAGAGAGAAGCACTTTATTGTGACCATTTTTTTAGTACATGAGAACAAACTTTCTTAGGGTCTGTATTGAACTGTACATACATCAAACAGCTGCACAACCCTGGACTGTGTAGAGCCAGCTCCACAAAGGGAAGCAGCATAGTCACATTACCACAGATGATTGACTGGCCCTTGTGCATGACACAGTTAATTAGCCAGGGCTCATCACCAGAGTAACACTGCTGTACTGCTTATCAGATCTAAGGTAGCATCATCCCCGGGTCATGCCATGCAGATAACCAGCTCTCCCAGAGCACATATCCATGCATGCATAGATAAAGAGCAGAAGGGCTCAAATATCCAGTCTGATCCCATCAGTGACAGAGTCCACAGAGTCTCACAGGGTTACTTCTGCTTCAGGATAAGCAAACTTGCCTTTAGAGACACACCCAATCTAGATTAAAAAATTACCAGTGATACCACACTACTTCAGCGAATGAATATAGCCATTAATTTAATGGATTTTTAAGAAAAAAGTGTCTTATTTTGTAATTGAGTTTTTAGCTTCACCTTTTTGACAGAGGAGATTGTCAGACCTCTGACTGCTGGACTGAATAGCTGTTTGCTATTTGTCCTGTTTTGTGTACTGTGACCAGTTATCGTTAAGTCATCACGTTGATAAGCTGAGTAGATTGCACTGCTGGAGACTTTCCAGGTCCTTAATATTCCCATGGCTTTTCGCTGACCCTTCTCCAAATCATTCACATCCATCATGAATTCTGAGCACTAGAACTGGACACTCTATTCCAGTAGCAATTGCCTCTCTGCCAAAAGTGGCAAGGCTGTAACCTTCCACTTCTCTCCAGTGAATACACCTAAGGATAGTACTTGCCTTTTTTTTCCCATGTGGTCTCAATAATGTCCTCTTCAGAATCTCTACTTCACAGCAAAGTCCCTTCTCCTGTTTTTATGGCTTACATTTCTATTCCTGTATGATAGATCCTCTATTTGGCTCGACAGAAATGTCTTTTTTTTCTTTCCTATTCTTGCTTACACTGTGTCCCTGGATACTCTTTTTTGCTAATCACTCTCTTCTCAATTTTTCACTCCTGTTATCTTGTGTCATCACCAAATTTTGTCGGACAGAATGTGATGTCTTTTTGGCCAGTTATTGGTAAAAATGCTCGATGACATTGAGCAGAAATTCTCCCCCTGGCACCTCATGGAAAACACAGTTAATCAAAAAAGACACAGATACACTCATATTTACAATTGTATTAGGAGAGAAAGAGTTTTGCATCAGCATAATGTGTGCTACATTGACCTGTTTTTCTGTGGTGTATTAATGAAAATCTCACACAGTACCAAGTCAAAACTCTACCAGAAGTTTCTCAGTTCTCCAACCAAACTCGGATCTTCACCCAAAATATTCAGAAACTTTGTCAAGATATATTTCTCTCAATTTTTTTGGCTGAAATTAATTATATTAATATATCTTAGTATTTTTAATCTGTGTATGTATACTGATCCATTATTTGTCCTAATACTGTGCTCCAACTGCCAGACCTGCATTATTCAGGTCTGGGCTTTTATCCATTTTCTGTTTTAAGATAATGACACAGTGTTAACTTCTCTGCAGTTCTCTGGAAATTCCAAGGCTTCTTGAAAAGCAACCAGAGGTTCTTTACACTAATCTCAACATTAATCTCGACAAGGGTTTGGTTGCAAAGTTGTTGGAACCGCTAACTTAAAATCATGTGATGTCTTGCACCTGCTAGCCATGCTTAGTACCACTGGAGGATGTTAGATCAGCATCATCCAACAGGAAGACATAATTCATTTTTCTCCCCAGTCCATAATAAGAAACTGAAGCACTTACAGAATTCTTCTGCCTTCTCTATGTCAGTCATTGCATTTCTATTAGGGTCATCCTGCCTTTATTATTGTAAGTATTGCTTTTGTTTGGATCTACCCAGAAAATACTTTATCTTTAGCCCAGATGGTTGTTCTTCCATTCTATAATCTTTTTTCATTAGTTTTCTTTATTTGCTGGCTTCTATGCTGTTCACTGACACCACTCATAAATATATCTCTGATATCACTCATAAATATGTCTTCTTTTTTATTATTTGTTCTGCTCTGATTTCTTGTACATCAAAACTGCTTATTTTCTTAGATACAACACTGTTTTCTTTGGAATAGTGCAACTTTTTCAGCTTCTAGTAACATATTTCAAAGCAAGTCCTAGTTATTCATATTTCTTTTCATATTTTTTCTTCTAACTGGATATGTGTATCATATTGAGTGATAAGAATCAGTACTGTGCACACAACTAAGAGACGCAGACTGAATAGCAAAGGCTGCCACTCTCAGATGAATCAGGTATCCTGCCACTTCAGCTATCTGGAAATGGACCAGCAGAGGTTTAATGGGAGAAAACAATCTCAGAAGGATCTAGTTACCATTACCTTGTACAGAAAGCAGTGAAAGCATCACCATCACCAGACAGCAGTACTACCCTAATGTCAGCAGGCAAAAGACATATAGGAAAGCTTTGCTAGCACTGAAGAATTAAATTCACATAGCACTCAACAGCTACATCTTCATAGCAGCATACAAACAACCAGTGTCAGATATGAAAAAAGAAAATTCATTTGTAAAGTTAGTTGCCGTCCTTGGTAGTCTTTTTAATAATACGTACTGTTTGTGCATGCTTAAAATGTGCTTTATATTTTTTTACATTTATTGCCTACTTTGAGGCAATGAGAGGAAGCAACAAAATAAAAAGAAAAATCCCTCATACAGTATTTGGTTTGCTTTTTCTCTGGTTGTGGTGAGTAGAAGCTTTAGTGTGTGTCTTTGGACACAAATATGAAGGCTACCACGTACTCTGTTGTCTGATCCCAGGAAAGGGCAGAGTATCATTCCATTCTTTTTCTTGGCTCCACACATCTAGGCTGCCAGCATAAACACTTCCTGTAGCACCTCTGCAAACATGAATTCAACGGTTACAAATCCCAGTTGTTCTTTTGATGTGTGGCTCTGGTGTTCTTCCCATTAGCCTTCCATGCCAATGTGCTTTCTCAGCACCAGCTTCATGGCAGAGCAGCATGGGGACAGAGGCCAGGTGGAAATAAACTCCCCTAACCTAAAATCACAGCTTTTGTTAAACCTGAAATGTTTTACTTTACAAAAAGCATGTGCCTATACAGAAACTGAGATCCTTAGAACAGAATACCACCAGTGAAAACTGTTACTGTCTGCTACAATGATTTGGCAATCATTTGCTAAGAAAATGAAGAATAAACTGAAACATAAGCACTTACTCATAACTAAATAATAAATTTAGAAAACTAAAACCCTTCATGTTTTCTCATCGATTAAATGTGTCAAATAATTTCATGGATTTAAAAAATAAAAAGCAATATGTTTTAGAAAAGTTATGAAATATATTTTCTTTTGTCTTTTTATAAGCCTCTTGCCTACATGCCAGTACTTCCAGTGATCACTTTTTTCAGGATTTGTGGACACCCACTGCTTTCCCTTTGTCCACACACCCAGTCATTTTATTATAGAAGGCAACCAGACTCGGTTAGGCATGATTTACATTTGATAAATCACATTCTTTTCCTCCACGTACCTGGAAATGGTCTCCAGGAGGATTTGCTCTATAACTTCCCCGCAGATTGAAGTGAGACTGACTGATCTGTAGTCTCCCAGATCTTCTTCCTTGCACTTTCTGAAGGTGTACATGGCATTTGTCTTTGTCACATCTTCAGGAACCTCCTGCACTCTCTACCACTTTTCAGACCACACTGAAGAGCACCTCAATGCCATAAACCAGCTCCCTCGGCAATCTTTGATGCATTCTGTCCAGCCCCACGGACAGAATGCATATGTCCAATTTGTTTAAGTGGTCTCTAATTCCAACATACCCTACTACAGGTAATATTTCTCTCACCCCAGACTCTGCCACAGAGATTTAGGAAGCTGGAAAGCAGACCTTGCCAGTAAGAGCCAAGCCACTCAGTCTTCACCATTAAGTCATCCATCCTATTCAGCTGCAGATCAGTATTTTTGTTGGTTTTCCTTTTTCTCTCAATGTACTTATAGAAGTCCCTCTTATTGCCTTTCCTATCACTCATCAGTTTAAACTCCAGCCAGATTTGGGTTTTCATTACTTCACCCCTTCAAGCTCAAGCTACAATTTCCATACTCCTTAGGTGATCCCCACTTCCATTTTCTGTGTGTTTCCATTTTGTGTTTGAGCTCAGTCAGGAGTTCCCTGTTCAGCCAAGTTGGCCGCCTGCCACACCTGCTGTTTCCTGCACATCCGGATGGTCCTCTTGTGCTTTGAGGAGTTGTCCCTGGAGATCACTGCCCTGCCCTGCTCCTTTGAGTGAGGTCTTGCTGCGGAAGTCACTGCCAAAGGTTTCAGCATTTCTACAGTTCTGCTAGAACAGTTTATATTAGGGTTTCCTAATCCACTTCAGACAAAGCAAACCAGGTAAACTGCTTAAACTAAAGAAATGAATCCGATCAATTTTTCCTGAAATTAGTTTAGGGCTGGATATAGGGCTGTAAATAGCATAGAGGGGGTAACAAACAGCTGGAGGGAAACAGACCACTGAAACTTGGTGAATCTATGTCTTCAAACCAGGCTCAAATGGTTTACTTAGAGCAAAATTAGGAAAGGTTGATCTGGCACCAATCAAAGTGAATGTTTTTCAAGGTGTGTGGCAGAACCCCCACCTCCAGCACACAACTTTATATTCATATATATATATGTGGAATTGTTGAACAAATAATTTTAAATTCATTTTGATATTTTAAATACTTTATATACCTCTAGATACCTGGGGTATTTTGATACTTTCTCTCAATATCTTTTATTAACATTATTTCATTGTCTCTTAAATACTTCAATTCTTCACGTGTGAGAAAGAAAAGTTCTGGTAAGTCCTGATAATATTCCAAACATGGGGTTTCAGCCAAACGAGTGGCAAGAGACAAGATCATCTCAGACAAGGGTATTATGTTGAAGTTGCAGTTTAATGATCTGGTACATGGGATAAATCCTTAACTTTCAGGAAAAAAAAAGTAAAAGCACTTTTTTTTTTTTTTAATGGATAAAGCCCTGCAAACCTCTGCTAAATAGTAACTACTCTTGTAGTTACTAACTGCTCTTGAACTAGTTGTATCCCCTCCTTGCACTCCTACTGGATATCGGTACTGCTGGAGCAAAGAGCACAAGCACTCCAGCAGTGCTTGTGGTGTTTTCTGGTTGTCCTCACCTTGCCAGCAGGCTTGGAAAGGTTGAAGGATAGTAGAGCTGGGAGAAACTCTCCGCAGTTACACATGGGCCTTGTCATTGTGCAAAATCACAGCTCCTAGCCTTTAATGTGCCATTGCCCTGCTGCTAAAAATGCTTCACTGAGTGGTGTGTCCTACTGATCACAGCTGCCAGTTTTGTGGTTGATGGCCACTTGGGAAAGGGTTTCTCCCATACTCTTAGCAGACATGATGTAAAGCCTTCACTAAACCCTTGCTGGTGCACCTCTGTCATGGCTCTCAGTTTGTCAAGACCATGAGGGCTGGCATGGCAGGCAAAAGTTGGGGGAGGCCTAATGACTGGTCCCCTGGTTGTGGCATACACCAGAGGCCGCCTCGGCACACGGGTCCCGTGGGATACCTCTGCCAAAATACCAAGAGATGGACAGAGTCCATCTGTTTCCAACTAAACAACCAGATTTTGTTAGCTGCAAATATAGGTTGAATTTACATGTAATTTCAATCACTTTGCTGGCAAAAAACCAAAAAAAAAAAGGTGACAATATTATTCATTTCCAGCCTTGTATTTATTGCAACAGTTTTATAAAATTTAATCGGAAATAAATTAAAAACATCAGTGCTTTGGAAAACAAAAGAGGCAGCAATTTTCATCTTTATTTCAAATACATACACTTTTTTTCCCAGTCATTTCCTAGCTAAAAATTCTAATGTTCCCTCCACCGCTTGTTTTTTTCCTAATGATTTTCCCATTGTTAAGTCTCCTCCCCTTTACTGAAAATAACATTTCATTTTTCCCTCTCTTCAAACATCCTACTCTGCAGATGAGCAGGATACAGAAAAAGGCACACCTACTTACTGAATCTAAACATGCCTGAGTTATCATGACATCTTCAAAGTGCTCCTCTTCCTTCCACTCTTCCCCCCACCCTTGTAGTCACATACATATTACAATTGCTTTTGATGTCAATGTGTCTGGATTCCTGGTTCTAGTGACAACCATCATTTAGGATACTTAAAAGAAAAATTGAAAGAGGAAGAACAAGTCAGACTAGGCCTGTGTATTGTTGCAGGAAGCCTTCAGAACATAACTCATTTTAGACACGGGAATAATTGAATTAAAATCAGGGGGGTTTAAGCCATTTGTTTTAAGAACCTGTGAAAATATCTTACAAGACCAAAGACTAAGGGCCAAACCTAGATCCATGGGTTTGTATCCATAGCATAGCTTGGTACGTTGAGGTGTGCTAGGAACCAGGAACCAAAGAGCAGATTAATGATACCAGCCTTGCTAAGGCTTGAGTGGAGGCTTTCAGTTGCCTAAACACTGGTGACTAGAACAGCTGGAGATGTCCTGCCTGCTCTCCCCAGTGTCTTCTTGTGTGCCATAGCTGATGTGCTCAGTGTAACCCATGGTGAGACACCTCCCTGAGGACTCTGGGTCATCTCCCACTGATCCCCTCCCCAGCCACCCTCCCCCCTGCAGTTATTGACCCCACTAACAACTCTGCATGGGCAGTGACATTTTGGATACGGTCCCACATCCACACCTGTGATGTCAACCTCCTGTGACAGTCTGCATCTAAGCAGGCACAAGATTGCTACAATTTTGGCACAGCTGAGCAGCTCAGCATATATCTCGTGTTTATACATAATTGGGATTTTAAATCATACCTGTTTTCCAAGAAACCCAGTCTGGCAGGTAGACTCGCACACATAACACACTTCTAAGGCATAAATTCCATGAAGAATACACCAGTCAGGACCACCTTCCTTCTAAAATTCAAAACCAGGGTATTTGCTATGCAAAAAAAAAAAAAAAAAAAAAGGTATTTACTATTAAAAAAAAAAAAAAAGTTATTCACTGTCTTATGTCTTCCCAACCCTTTATAGAGCAACTCAAGAGGCACCTTCTAAAGAGCAGGGGATGACAACACTGTTTTCAAATGCCAGTTTGCCTTTTCTCACCTCCAAAACATGTACCAGACATCAGGCTGCAGGCTGTTTATGTCAAGAAGCAAAGCTTATCCATCCCTGATGCTCATCTGTGCTACTATACATAAATCAAAAGTGCAGCCAAGATTGATTAGTCTGGAAAAGAGTAGAAAGCTGATTACTCGTCTCCAGCAATTAGGACACTCACTCACAAATGTGGGCTTCTCGTTCCTACTCCAATGTCTGCATTTGACGTGAAACAGCCACCAGCTCCATGAGCACTGAGTGCATTCATGATTTTCTTTTCTTGTGAAGTTGTGCAAAGCCCTGAATGTAAAGAAAAAAACCCCAAATGAAATCTGTCTTTCTTCACCAGAAAGAATGCCTCACCAACACATTTTAAAAGTCATCACAAAAAAGCTGGATTTGCTGTCTGAGACTAAATAGGATCTATTCAAGTCTCTATTTACAGCAAGGATGGTAAGGTCACTGCAAGTCAGTCAGCAGAAGTATTTAATTCAGAAATCAAATTATTTTGGATTGCTATTTGTATTTCTTGTTATATATGCAAAGAGAAGAAGCCCATTAATACACAACTTGTGAGACAGGCTAGGAATTAGTTCTAAATTCAGGTTTTTAGGGTGGCATAGATAGCAAAGATACATCAATGTTAACACTGGCACAGATACAGACAAACCTAAAACTGCTGATGGAAAAAGCCTTTTACTTTTCTTAAAACAAACTGTAAATAAAACAGTCTGCCTGAATGTCATGTGATAGATTACTTTACAAATCTGGGATTTCTGTCAATGAACTAAAGTAATTTTTTTTCTTCTGCACTCTAGAAGATTTTCTAAAATGTGTCAGCGGGGAGGTTGTGTGTGTAATATTTTGGGCATCTACAAAAATGTTTAAATTCGCTTTAATTTCCAGTACCATATATCATCTCTAAAGCAAACCAAACAATAAAACATGTCTTAAATTTCAAACCTAGACTTGCACATGTGGGTTATTTTTCTTTTAATAGATTTATTTAATGTTTTAAATTTTAACAAGAACAGTGGAGAACATTATGACTTCTTGGTATACAGGTTCTTTGGGCATTTTTAAATAGATTAATTAACTTAATTTGAGAGTATGATATAATGGATGTTTTCAGTCCCAAATTCCAAATGTCGTCCATCCATATGTGTGCACATTTCTGCAGAACATCACACAAAACCTCTGGAAAAATCCAGCCTCAGCAACCAAGGGAAACTACACTCTTATCACCGTGCTGGTGAAACCAGCAATTCTCTGTGTTGGCCTCTGGTCTTTCACCAAGGTAACAGAGAGCAGACCACAGGCAAGCAGGCAACATTCCTACTCCACAGCAGAGGACCATTACTTCCCAGGCTGTACATTACACACAGCTTTTGCCTGGTCCAGGCAGCCAACAGAGAATTGTGCAGGATCTTTACTGTTCCTCAGAATTCCTGAAAACACACATAGTTATCGATGGCCATGTTGCTTCCACACGGCTTCATTTTCTGCCCGGAAACTTAATTACAGTAGATTTAAGAGAATTTTGAATATTCATCCAAGATCCAGTGTGGAAATCCTGATAATATCCTGATCCCCTGTCTACATAACCTGCATTTGTTTGCAGCATGACTAGAGATCACCTGCACAGGAGGTTCACTGAGAACACATCCCATTTGCAGCACATTTCATCTTTACTTTCACATTTCAAACTGAAAGAAGATAGATTGAGATTAGATATTGGGTTTACTCTGAGAGTGATGAGGCACTGAAACAGCTTGCTCAAAACTGTGGATACCCCACCCCATACCCAGGACACAAGGAATACCCACATTCCTAGGACATTCCCTAGATCAGGGATACAAATGCTTCCTAGACAAGTTTGTGTTGTGGTGCTTGCATCAAGCCCTGGTGTAATCCCTTTATTAATAAAAAGTGGTTGAGCAGTCCCATCAGAACTGAGCTGAAGCCAAGAAGCCCTTCCACAAATTTCTCTTCTCACAAGGATTCAGAAGCAGGGACCTGGTTGACACCCCCCTTACCTCACAGACACTGCCATTCATCACAGGATCACAGAATGGTTAAGGTTGGAAGGGACCCTAGAGGTCAACTGGTCCACCACCCCTGCTCAAGAAAGACCACCAACAGCTGGTTGCCCAGGACCATGTCCAGACAGCTTTTCCAGTGGGGGAGACTCTATAATCACTGTGGGAAACCTGTTCCAGTGCTCAGTCTTCCTCACAATAAGAATAGTGTTTCCTGATGTATGAGTTTGTGGCCCGTTGCCTCGTACCTTCATCCCTGCACAGAGATTCAACTTTAACAGCAAATGAGGACCATCCCTGCATTTTTACTTTGGCAGAGATTATATAAAATAGCAGCTAAGAATTCAAAGCTGTTTACAAAAAGAAGGACTCAAAAAACAGAGCTCCCATTTCTTGTTTCATGAGTTCCATGTCCTGCCTCCGTTCACATGGCGAAGTGAACCAAGTGTTGTCCATGTGCTCAGTGGAGCATAGGCACCTATCAACCACAGAGGGCTTTATCTTCATTTTGTGCAGGTATCTAAAGACTTTCTGGATATATAAGGGCTTGCAGTCCACAGGAGTCACAGGTAACAAAACTGGTAGCCTTAATGTAGCCCTACATGTCCTCATTGGCCTGTAAATGGATCAAATAATGCATCAAAAGAAGACAGATTCCTTGACAGTATCAGATGGCAAAAACTATCATATAAAATAAATTGTTAGTAGTATCTAGTAAACACATCATAGTAAACACTATCTTACTTTATTGGAATGTAACAACGACTGGAAGACATGAAGACAAGTAGCAATTACATTAATAATTTTGTTTATTGCTTACTGAGTCACTTGAGTCATCCTGAAAGAGACTGAATGACCAGTTTGGCAAGTCTCTCTGAAGAATGGGTACTTAACATTTAACAGAAGCATTATTAGTTTGCCCTTTAATACCCCCTGTACTTCAAACCTGACAGCAGTTCAGCACTCAGCCTCCTCTGCATTCTGTCTAAATCCCATTAAAGTCAATGCAAGTCTCTCCCATTTTAATGGGATTTAAATCAAGCCTTTAATCCTCAGTGTCTCTGTCCTTTGTGTCATTCACAGACAGAAAATTATGAATGTGGGTTCATGATGTAGATATTGCTGCAATGGGAGGTGAATGATAGCAATCTGTGCGACTCACAGTGAAAAAAATCTATCTTTGTGTCTCTTTTCTATTGAGAGTAGAGTACCTTGTATACTTTAAGAAAAGCTACAGAAAAAATCTTGGAGTCTTTTGCTTTGCCAAATCTATGCCTCTGAAGGGATTCATCTGCATTAATAAACTTGCCTAAATACTGGAAGCTACTCCTTCAAGTTCCTTCTTCACAGTACAAAAAGAGTCACCTGCAGAGGGCAATTTATCTGATCTGTCTTACATATATATATGTTTTCAGCTGAGATAAACAGCGTTCTTCTGATGCTTATTTCTTGCTATTGATCATACTGGTTGAACAGAGAACTCTGATATCTCATGTTTAGGCATCTATAATTAAGGCAGATATCTCACCCCTTACAGGGGAATTTTTTAAACCTGTGAGAGGTACCCTTTAAGCCTGGAAAGTAGGTAATCCACCTCTACTGTGATGGTGTTCAGTTCCATTTCTAAGGCTAGATGCAAGAAGCATAACATGCTGGTTTTGAAAACTAATTTTTTCTTTAAACTCAAATACATATTTTAGCTAAAAACATCTGGGTTTATATACATATTTTGAATTACAGAGATATCATCACACGTCTTGTTAGGTTATTGCTGTCATTAATTATCCTTACTACTAAACATATTATTCCAGCTCTGATAGAACTCCATTATTTCTTTAGTATTTGATGCAAATCCTCTCTAATAATTTGCAGTCCATACATTCAAGGCTTGCATTTACCCTTTTAATCACAGGAGGATGTGAGTAGCACATGGATAATTTGTTCACTGAAATTCTTCAGTGCTTTTAGGCATGTTGCTTTTCAAGGCACATATCCTTGAATAGTAATATAGTCTATATTCACTTTTCCTGCAGTGAATGCTTCATAATTAGCTGTACTGTAAATCTGTTTCTCTCTACTGAAAAGGTTCTGTGAATTTGCTCTGCTAGCAGAGCTATTTCAGCAAAACAAAATACTGAAGGTGTTTTTCCACCAGTGTCTCCACCACGCCTACTTTAATGATGCTTGCTAAGCCAAGATTAGAGCTGCGTATTGTGTGGACAGATAAATGCGTTTAGGGTGTGTGATTTTTTCCCCCAGCTCAGCTGAGACATCATACTGACAGAAAAACTTTCCATTGTAGACCATATCCATACCTAAAATTTTGCCCACAGACCTTTACTAATAAAGTTATACTACAGGAAAAAAAGCAACTAAACAAAAACAAAACTTAATGTACACATAGCTTTCAGTATTTAAACCAATATAAGAAATATTGCCTCATTTCTAAGTATTTTGTTGTTATAAAAGTTCCACCCCAATAACCTGTCCCTTGATGCTATCACAGTGCTGAAAAAAAGGTGTGTGACACCTGTTTGAGTCTAGCATGCAACATGAGCTGCATGAATGATCTTTCCTCCTCACGATTTTGCTGTTAATTCTCTGTTTTATTGCCAAAATATGACTGCTATAAAAATTATTATTATGAGAGTTCAGTTGTGGACATTGTGATGAGGTTCCTTTGTTATACATGATGCAATTATTGAACCGTGAATTCTTTTGTTCTTTTTCTGCCTTGTATTTGAGGGAAAAAAGCCAAACCACATTGAAATTGAATACAGGGAGATCACTTTTTTGGTGGATTTTCTAAAAGTACAAAAAATATGTGATTAGGACTGAATTGCCCCTTGTAAGCTAGACACTGGAATACATGTTAAAACACAGGAAAAGTTATTAGCCTTTGAGTCACATACAAGACGTATAGCTATGAGCAAATATATTCTTCAAATCACTAAGTTTTACATACAGCACATATATTAATGGGTATGTTTTGAGCTGAGGAGAGAGTTATGGTACCATAGAAATCTAAGAGTATTGAACAAGTGAAAAACTTGGTATGAAAAAGTCTTTTTTTATAACTCAGAAAGAGTTGTATGTGGTTGAAAGGCTCTAAGACCTTTCTAGAAAAATCATTATCAACCAAGCTACTCTTGAGGGGAAAAAAAGAAAAAAGAAAAAAGAAAAGAAACAAGTAGGAAGAGTGAAGTTAAGAAAATTCAGAATCAGGAGTCAATTTTTAATTTGTGGGACTGCTCGAGTGCTTACAGCTCACAGCTACTGGCAGATGTAACCACAGGGGTAGCAGTAGGTTGCTTGTGCCTTGCCTTCTCAATGCTTCCTTTTGTGTGATGGCTGCAAATGTTTGACAGTCATTAGAAAGTCATCCAAGGAAATACTTCCTTTCCATGTACAAGATCCTTTTCGTGGGTTTTTAACACTGAGCATTCTCAGTAATTCAGCTATCATTAGCAAAAGAATAGTTTCTTACAGCCTGCCTCTGCCCTTAAGGGTCTTTCATAAAGAGGACAGAAGCTCTTTGTTGTCACTCCTTCACACGTTATTAACAGAGGTTTAACAGAAAGAAGAGGGGCTTGTTACATGCCCGCTGCAATTTGTTCTTTTTTCGGTTCATTCAGATTTCACGATGTCCACCAGAAGATGGATTAACCCAGATCTAGGGTGACTGTTTCCATACTGAACAGAAAATGAATTCAGACAAGGCAGACGGAATAATCTCTCCCTGCAAAAAACCAAATCAGCTAACGAGATGGTGAATATTCCTGCATGCCAGACAACATTTTTGTAAAACAGACTACTGTTCAACAAAGGAAAGTAAACCTCAGTAAGATATATTATCTTGATAATTTGATATGATCATTGTTTTGCCATCGTTTTTACTTTTTTGTCTCTGCTGCCTAATTCTTTCCATGCCACCCATGCACATCCTTTGCTGAGCCCCCCGATTGTTCTGCACAAAGCAGTAATTTACGGTGATTGCCTCTAATCCCATCGCATTTGGGTCTGCAAACTGATAGCTGGGATGGGGCTGTCAGCTGCTGTAAAATGGGAATGCTCTACTGACGACAGCAAAGTCGAGCTGACTCAACACTAGCTGAGCCGCAGCTTCCTCAGTTCAGCATTTGGCAGGGTCCAGGCCCCCACAATGACTTGCCACTTTTACAATTCTAGTAATATTTTCGATGAATTTGGGACCATGTCCAGTATGAATCATACACAACTCTCCAGCACTGCTGCTTAGGGCAGGAAGTTGTAGATTTTTCCATCGTGGCCCAATGAGACATTTAGGTTTCTGTGAAAATTTCTGTTGGTTCAGAATTTCATAAAAGGATGATGAAAACCAAAGACACACAAATATGAAAAGGAACTTCACAATAAAAACTGTCAAGCCAGTGCTACACACATCATGATGATATACTAAAAAACACTACTAAAAAATTTCTTTACAGTCAAGAGGTTGCAGCCTAAGATATTTTAAGAATATCTGAATGCTGAAGTTTAAAGATAAGATTGCTGATATGCAGCCTATCCAGGAAAAGGTATCTAAACTACCTTTTTCTTAGAGCCTCTAAATCTTCCATATCAAGAACAGTGCAGTGCAGGTCTGCTGATTTAGTTCACAGGGAACAAATAATTAGAGGATACTCCCTCCCTACAGGTAAAGTTCTTCCAGCTATTGGATAGGTTTGAGCAACCTCCTCAGTTCAAGGAGTGTAACAGTCTCAGAACCAGCACAAATTTTGTCATGTGTGTGCCGTGCAAGATGTTTTGTAGACAGCCTGGAAAAGAGTGCCATGGTGAAGCCTGTGGATGATATTAAGTCATTCAAGGTAGTGTAAGGAAAGAGCAGCATCCTAAGCAAATGCGCAGTAAAATGGTAGGTGGAATTCAACACCAGTAAATGTGAAGTCATGGGGAAAACCATGTGGAAAAACAGACCTGGTATCACATGTAAAACGGGTGGTTACATATTAAAAGGGCTGATGTATTCTGCAGAAAGATTCTGCAGGAAAGCTTAGGCTAGATAGCACTGTGAAAGCACCAACTCAGTGTTCAAAAACCAAGTAGAATATTAGAAAACATTAGGAAAGGATAACCAAACAGAACAGGCAAATCTTTATGTCACTGTTTAAATCCATCATTCATTCATACCTTGAATAAATATTGTGTACAGCCTTCATCATAGAAGGTATATTAGAAACTGACAAAATTTTGCCCAATTTTTCCTTCCTTTCATGTCCAGACATGGACACTGCTAGGGCAGGGTACTGTGCTAGACAGACTCTGAACCATTCCTATGCTCTTATGTGCTTGTGAAGATTATTTTGTTACTGAGAGGTACAGCATACAGTTTGGAAAAACGAGTGTTGTCAGCTAGTTCCAGCTGAAAAATGCAATTTGGCAATGGTTTACATGTTGTATGTTCAACACTGTACACCATGTAGTGTTGGAGGCGAAGAAGACTCGATTACAAAAAGAGCATTTGAAACACTATACATGTGAGATCATCTCAGTCAGGAATCAGGGTAAACAACTTGCTATGCCACCTATACAGATGTAAAGTTGAATGCTTATGTGCATGAAGTAATGTTATAGAATGTAGTAACTGCTCAGTATTGTGATCAGGGTTAAAATAGCTCAAAATCTTCACTGTGTGTGATCAAGCCATGACAGGTACAGACACACATTACAACCATCTAAAGCAGTGCTCTAATTGGGTTATAAAATAGCCTAAGGCTGCTGCACAGACAGGGCTTTTGATGCCATTTGCCCATGTACAGTTCAAGCCCACCCCATCTTTCCCACAGCTGCATACAGGACACCACCAGTTCTGGAAATCTCACAAGCAAATTTATGTGAATTCTCTATAAATGGTTCCAAATCCCACGAGAAGCTGATCATTCCCTCTTTATATAAGCAATATTTGCGATGTGGGAAAGTACAAGCAATTCAAAGGATAAATTTCTGCTTCTATGCCAAAATAAAATGTCATTTTCAGATCTCTGAAAATATCACAGACTCTGGTAACACCAACAGTACCCTATTGTTGGTGGCAGTTGCAAGCAACACACACCCCTTTCACTCGACTGCTCAGACACTAAGGGAGGTATTCTCTTCTTCATTCTGCTTCCCCTGCACTCAGCTCCTAAACTGACAAAAGGAGGCCAGCTGAACACTGTGGGCATTTTTATGGTGTATAAAGCTAATGCCTTCACATGGTCTTAGGAAAACAGTAGGGCAGACACACTCAGCTACTTCGGAGAGACTGAGCAACATGGAGATACAAGTTGGACTAGCAGAGATCAGCATCAACTCACATCAGCACTGTGTCTGTGCGGCTTGCTGACCATGAAAAAAATGGAGCTGAAAACCTAGATACTGCTGCCAGTCTCCTCCTCAAGCATTTTATTTGGATTAGGGTTCACAAGCAGTTTGAGTAGCTGGTTACCCCAAGTACTGGTATTTCAGGTATCAGCTGGGAAAAATGGGTTCAAAATTAAGCAAGACCTTGATCAAAGCAGTGTTGAGTTCTGGTGGAAGAAGGTCTAACTGGTCTAAATGGTGTTTGAGAGCAGAGAGAATGTTTTTTCTAAAATGGGACTTGTGTACAGTATTTATTTTAGAAACAAGGAGAATATACAATAATCACTGTGGCAGTAACCATGAAATACACCCTTAGGTATCTATTAAAGAATATGGCCTTCTCTAAATGAAAAGCAACATCCATAGTGCAATAAGTGTCAAAAATGAAGCATCCATAATAACAGTAGAAAAGATAAGGACAGTTACCTCTGTTATGCCATTTGCTATACAGTCATCTTAGAAAATCTGACAGCCTGAATATGCATGTAGCTAATAAGAAAGCTGCAGTTCATCCCTATACTGGTGTTTAACCCAGGATTGCACAGTGAAGGGAGAGGACGCCACCAGAAGCATAAGAAGCTGGCAGTAGTGCCAGTGACAGAGGACCCAAATCCCAAAGATGTCTTCAGCCTCAAATAGTCTTTATGCAGTGCCACCACCTTCTTTGTGTGTTTTCAAGTGAAATCGTGCTCCCCAGGCATGCTAACCAGCCTGATCACAGTAAATCAGCCTCCAGGAGTTCAGGTTCCCACAGGTCTAGGTTGAGAAACTTTTGTGGTTACATGGGATCCCAAGTTTTCAGTCCTTAGGGAAGCCTGCACTGCAAGTCTAGTAGAATTAGAGATTTCCAAGGGCCGTCAGCTATCTGTTGCAGACATCCTTAATTTTTCTTTTGAATCTTGGCATTAAAACTCAACCTGAATCCAGCTGAATACATCTCAAATCACAGTGTGAACATTCTAATCTGACACTGAGTGTGCATTTCTGCACCTAAGCATTATCCCAATTGTACCAGTTCTCAAAATGTATTAAGCAAAATTGCGCAAATGTGTTGCTATTGCAGATAAAGTGGTTCACATAAAACTTCAGACATGCTCACCTGGTGCTTTTCTCTCTTCCACATGACAGGGCTTAGAGAAACCCTCCCTTAAATTGTGTGATTCGACTAGATACTTGAATTTATGTGAAATAAGCCCAGAACATATGGCCCGGACAAAAGGGTGCTCACAGTGAAAAATATCCAGCAGAAAGGCCACCTAGTGAAGTAATCACAAAGTATTATTACAATATATAGATGGGAACAACAAATACTTTCAACAGAAGAACATTAGCTGCTGCATTTCTTCAAAAAGTCAAAGCAGATCATCCTACCAGGCAGTGTTCAAGTTTGAACTCAGAAGGGAAGGCAGGAAAAAGGAGGAAAAACAGCAGCAATGACCTCCCTCTTATACTTTAGGAAATACTTGTTTGGAAGGGTTGCATGAGAACATACAGAATTAATGTTTTTGGTTTCTTATCAGGCTGGAGCAAGCTCAAACCAATGACCTCAAAGTTAAAAGCCCTACATGCATTTTCCATGTTTCTAAACAATCTAACCCTTCCAACTAATAAAATACCTTATTTGGAAGTCCATACCGCTGAATTATATACAGCTGGTAAAAACAGCTAAGTCTAGACAAGGAGGTTGTGAGGCTATGCTGGCAGAAAATTTTAAGCCTAACTAGAATTTAATCTGGTTACTGCCATAAAAGACAATTTAAAATGTTTCTATAAATATTTGACCAAAAAAAAAGGGAACCTTCATCCTTATTGGATGGATATTCTGGCTGGCTGGATGAGCTCAAAGGGTTGTGGTGATTGGTGCTAAATCCAGTTGGTGGTCGGTCACAAGTGGTGCTCTCCAGGGCTCAGTTTTGGGGCCAGTCCTGTTTAATATGTTTATCAATGATCCGAATGAAGGGATTGAGTGCATCTTCAGTAAGTTCACAAATGACACCAAGTTGAGTGGGAATGTTTATCTGCTGCAAGGCAGGAAGGCTTTGCAGAAGAATCCGAAAAGGCTGGATTGAGGGGCCGAGGCTAATTGTATGGGGTCCAAGAAGGCCAGGTCCTGGGACCATCACTTGGGTCACAACAACCCCTTGAGAGCTCCAGGCAGAGTGGCCAGAAAGGTGCCTGGCAGAAAAGGACTTGGGAATGCCGGTTGACAGTAGCTGATGATCAGCTGGCAGTGTGCCCAGGAGGCCAAGAAGGCCCATGGCATCCATGGCATCCTGGCCTGTGTCAGAAATCGTGTGGCCAGCAGGACCAAGGCACTGCATTTTGGGTGACCTCAGTGCCCACAGTTATGTCAGACATCTGTGTGAGCAGGAATAGCTTTGCCAAGAAGAAGTGGGTGTGTATGTATATATGAGCATATGTGTGTGTGTGTGTGTGTACACAAGAGCAGAACTAGGCCAAAGTCCATCCTGGGAAGGTGTAGTGGGCATAACTGACAAGGTTTGGGTAGCAGAAGGCTACAGAGTGACTTGTCTGGGAGAAGGCCATGAACTATCCTGTACAATCACAGCTCCAGCCAGCTCAACAACCAACCCAACCTGTGCCAAAACCTCAGCTGGTTAGAGGAACATACAGTACCTCTGCTCAGACATATTTAGGAAAGGACAGGAGCTGCCAGATGCCCAAAGCACATGTGAGGAGACCCAGGAGGAGGCACAGGAGGAGACACGTGAAGATACTGGAGGAGGAACACAGAAGGGGACATTTTGAGGGGCATCGGGGGAGATGCACTCAGAGGAAGCACTACTTGCCAGAGGACTGGAGCCCATGGATAAGCCTGTGCCTTTATGGATTTGCTCATGAAGGGACAGTGGCCTGGGGAGGACCCCACACCAGAGCAGAGCAATCAGAGCAAGTAAATGTTTAGGAAAAACCTGGCCTGGATCAGTTGGTAGTGTTTTATTGAAGTCCTAATAGTGATCCAGATACACAAGCAGCCTGTTCTCAGTAGGTGTAACTTAGGGAGTATAAAGAGGCAAGTTACCATTGTCTTCAGTAAACCACAACTTACTCAGTCTGGATGAGACCAAAAGGTTCAACTTCACTGTGGCCTGAAAAAGTACATCAAAGAATAAGTACACCTCATAACAACTTAGGCATTTCAGAGATAGGCACTTTTAAATGGTTAAAAGATACATTGTCTTTTATGACTCTTTTCCATGTAGCCACACAAAAAAAGACAGACTATTTTGTTATGTGAATTAGCTTGACAACTCAACTGGGTAAATCATGAAAGAAGTCTTTGTATCACATTCTGCATACCTGAATTCCTATAATAGAGTTGCTCATTAAGGCATATACTGTGTCTGAAAATTTCAATTTTTACAGTTTAATAAAATTTTTGTTTTACTAGTTCAGTTCTCTATGTTTGGCTGTAAACACTGCATGTATTAATATTGAATATAGTTTAAACCAAAATGCTGTTTAATTACCTAAAATGTTGCTTTATTACAAAGCAAGGTAGTTCAATATATAGGAAAATGAATGCTTAATTACTATGATGTTACAAAGATGAATGAGTTGAGGGAATGACAATAATATTATGGGGACACATTCCAAAAGACACTAGTTGAAAGAACTTTGTGTCATTAACTTTATTTGGAGCCTTTCCAAAAGACTCAAGTTGAAAGAACTCATGCCATTAATATATTTGGGAGTCATTCCAAAAAAACAGTAGCTGGAAAATCTTTTTGTAGTTTGACTTATTTGTTGGTTGAAGCAGATAAGTTAACACTTTTTGGTATTAGATGCTGGATTTTGACAGCAATTCACTCCACTAATGGCTCTTGCAAAGGGAGCTTGGGTATCCTAGGCTAATATTCATTAAGTGTTGAAGTTAACCACTTGAAATCAGGTAAGTTTTCTCTTGTCTTCTCCAAGCCTCTTTACATAAATTTCTTATGGCATGAACACAAACATTAGTTTTCCTGATTCTCCGCAGTGATTTATCACTGACATGTGTTGCTACTATTACTTTTTCATTTGAAGTGTGCTTTTTTGCCATGACAGATCATTCTCCTGCAGAAAAGTTCTCAAAATTTTTCATTTACTACTTCTTCTGCACTGATAGTAGCTTGAAATGCTCACTTGTCTTCTTCCTCTGCATGACTACCTGGAAAAAATTATGTTCTCTTTAGCACATAGAGTGGATTCAATACTAGGAAACTTTCCTCATTCTCTTACATAATCAGGGAGATATCTTGCATGTTTGTTATGCTGGATAATATTGTGTCATAGCTCCACCTTATTTTCATATCTTTTCATACCCCTATCTCAGTCCTTTTCTCAGAAAATTTTGGGACAGGATTTGTGTTTTCTGTCCCTTTAGAAGAGCACTGAATATAGAGTAGTCCTGGCTACTGCCTAATTCCAAATAGTGTCCTATCTTTACTCTTGCATTGCTATATCCCATGTTTCACATTCCAGTCTTAGTCTATTGATCTTCCTGGCCACATGCATGTTGTTTATCAGCCAATATTCCTTGTGGGGTGGTGTCAGAAGGGCTGGAGCCTAAAAACAAAGTGCAAGCATGAACTGGAAAACAGTAAATGCCAGAGTTTTGTTCCTATATAAAACATAAAAATAAATCCTGGCAGATTTGGTTTCTTCAGCCTGAAGGCTTCATAGCCTTGTGTGCCCTTCCTGATTCTCATGCTATAGACCAAAACAACATGCCTTAACCTTGGCAACATGCTACAAAACATTCCTGTGTTAGATTGTGAGGCACTTGTCTTGTTTGTGTCCATTGCTGACCAGAATGGTGCCAAACAGCATTTAAAGAAGCGGCAGCTGGAGCCAAGAGGAGATCAACACTCATGGTTTCACCACTTCAAATTCAGAAAACATCATCTAAAGCCAAAAAACAAAGCTGGAATTTGAGGGAAGTTTCAGTATTTCCAAAATATGGACAAAATCTTTGATGGAGAATTAGCTATCCTACATGCCTATGATCCCACGTGCTCAAGGCACACCCTATGCAGGGGTGCTACAGTCCAAGAGATAGGTTTGTGTCTCAGCATCTCCAGACTACCCAGAGCCCAGCTGTGCGACATCCCACATGATTTGCCTCCAGATGTTGCTAACCATGGTGATGAGGGCCCCAGGGATAAGTGGACAAGCCCAAGTCATGACATTCATGAATCTCCTCACTGATCATCAATGCCCAGCAGGATCAGGGAGTGATGCCTCTACTGATTCACACAGTTGTAGGTCTTAGCACTGGGAAATCTGCAGGAAAGTGTCCCTTTAGTGTCTTATATGCACAGGGTGAAGATGCAGTTACTGCTTCAGAAAGGCCAAGAGCCTACAATAGAGAGGCCAAGAGAAGGGTCTTGCCTTGCCTTTCCTCTGAGCCTGCTGAGTTAACTTTCTCCAAACTATTTTGGGGTGGACAGCTCCCCAGGGCCACTTCTTGTCCATGACAGAAAGGTTCTGATGATGCCACGTTGCTGCTGCAAGGCATGAATGAGATCCTCGCAAAGACCTTAGTATGTTCCCATTCCTAACTTCAAGTTTTGGAGGTGCTTTGAGCATCCCAGGTCTAAAATATATGCTGTAGTTGTTGCTCAACAACAAAGTCTGTGGCTGCCCTCCTGACAAAGTGAGATAAAGGGTTGTGTCACCAACAAAACAGCCCTGTCTGAGAGCATTGAAGACGAGAGGGGTCCATCTTGCCAAGGTCTGCTCATCCTCTGCTAGACATCTTTCCTCCAACAAAGGCAGTGTGAACAACCCTGAAATATTCTTCCCACTCAAAAGCATAACACTGCCAATAAGAAATCAGAAGCCACACCAATGGACAAATTACTTAACAGGTCCAAATAAGATGTTAAGTGCCTCTCTCTGTCATACAGAGAACTGGAGGTATTTAAAACCCAAATGGACATGATCCTGAGCAACCTGATCTAAGCTGACACTGCTTTGAGCAGAGCGTTGTATCAAAGAACATCAAGAGGTCTCTTCCAACTTAAACTACTCTTTGATTCAGGGATTCTAACATTCATCTATGCTAGAATACCATCACACTCAACTGTAGGAGAAAAAATAATCACCTAACTTAGAAGACCAAAGTGCAGTCCAAATGAAATCATTGTTAGTGATTGTGATAGTACAATATAAAGCTTGAAAGTTCTTCAGAGTCTGGACATACCATCTTTCTCTCTGCCTTCACTACCTATGTGAAAAACAGAATACATATTATAAATAGCATGGACTAATTTTCAAATTACTTTTTATGTACAGCATTTTTCTTTGTGGTAAATCATTCACTATACAAGATACATTCTGATAAATAATACGTGTAGCACGAGACCACAATTTTTTAATGATGGTCTACATCTTGGACTAAATTTCAAAGGAGAATGCAGATACCTGTAGACTTACACATGAAACCCTGTTCTGTAGCCTGTCTTTCAAGACCAAATAGTCTAACCATGGGTATCCAAACACAAGAACGTATATCAAAAAAACAATTTTCTCTCATCCAATACAGAGCAAAATTCTGTTTCCCTTTGTCATTGCAATCTCTGACTCTGTACTTTCTCTCTCAAAGTTTGATTTCGAAATGCATATACTGTGCAGACCTAATAGAAGCTCGTACTGTGCCTTAAGAGCCATTAAGAAACACGGAATTCACCACAATTGTACAAATATACAACCAGAGAAAATATCAGGACCACAAAACTTAGAAAATACACAAGACAGACAAAGGGCAGAGGAAAGAAAGAACATACGAGCACAGCAAACAACGTGGTAGTAGCAAATATTATCTCTGTTAGCACTGCTACTATTGGTTTTACTGCTATTATTTGTTGCTTAAATCTTTTCAGTGGAGTTCTGAGAAGAATTACATAGGTGGAAAAACAAAAGGATAGGAGAAAATCAGTGAGAGCAAATGGCAAACCTGTATGGACAACAGGTTATATGGAGTTAGGACAGCAGAAATAAGCTTCTAAAGTCATCGTTGCTTTAATGCTTTCAGCTTCCACAGTTTCTGCAGTGGCTCTGTCAGCTTCACTCTTTGGCTGGCTCAGATCTGCTGCTTCATTCGTAGGTTTTAAAACCTGTATAGTGAAGGAAGGAAGACGTTTAAGCTCCATCCAATTTACTGTCAGCGATGTACTCCCAGATGTCCACATGACAGTCTGTTTAAGCAGAGTAACTTCTGCTCAGCCTTCATTCCTAGCTTTTAAGGTAAACTAGGAAAGCTGTGCCTCTCCATCATCTCAGTCCTAGATGCACTTCTAACCCTGATCACCTAGACATAGCCTTAGCAATTCCTAGTCCGTACTTCTCAGTTTGGAAAGTTATACAACTTTACAGAAATCTTTAAGCATCACTTGCCTAAGCCGAGTACACAGCAAGGCTGAGTACTAGCTGAGGATAAGACTTTAAAAAAATTACAAATACAATTAGCAGAGGGTGGTCTCACCAACGCTGTAAGAGGGAATTTCAGACCCAGATGGAATTTTGGACAGAAAAAGGAACATTTTTGCACTCTTGCTTTTATAAAAGACCATACAGGTCATTTAAGGACTGAAAAAACCTAAGAGAACCAGAAATGCTTTATATTGGCTCAGCTGAACACAGATATTGAGCAAACTTTCCAGATGTGTTATATATGCCAGAAGAAAAAGCCAAGTCAAGCAAAAGAGCCCCTATTGGTGGCACAGGAAAAATTGTTCCCTTGGAGCAACATAGGCTTAGATTTGTTTAGATTGGCCAAGAAATTAGATAGTGGGGTTTTCTTGGTTTTTTTTTTTTTTTGGACTAAGTTTACTAAGAAGCAGTATTTTGTGAAGTTTGGGTATAGACAAGTTACTGCTAGCGTGCCCTTAGTCGCAATCCAAGCGACTTGTGAAGAAGTTTACTACAATTAAATTACAGGATATAACAACTGAATACAGGTTGCCACCTGTAGATATTTGTTTTAGTAAACAGGGAGAATTCTAACACTTTTACCGGTGATAGAAGCAGATGTCAGAGTTTTGTGGAAGTATAAATACAGCTATATGCAATATGATCAATCACCTGACTCAAAGCACCGTAGATGCACGTGATGGAAACTATTGATCAGAACACAAAGGAGATGGAGGAGAACAAAGTCCAATCAAAAGTGCCTCATGCCATGCACTCCAATCATATGATGATTGACCAAATTTCCCCAATTTCCCACCTTTTCCTACTTACACTGTGGCTAGACAGAGATGGACTACAATACTCTTGTTCCACATATTTTTCTGCGAATGACATCAGCAGGCAAATGCTGCTGCCTGCAGTTTCAGGAGAAGATGTAAGAGTCATTCAGTGCCTTTTTTTTTTTTTTTCTTTTCTAGTCATAATTAAGCAGATGTTACAACAGATAAGACAACTAAACCCCAGGTCCTTTATAGTATCTAAATAAACTACTTACAATTTCCAATTAGCAACAGTTATGATATTTCAAAAGAGACTTGTCACCTCAGAGACTAGTCAAAAATACCTCAGTGCATGATAACCAGTTTATGTAGCAGGTTCATTGCAAATATTTGGAAGCAAGCCCCATAGATGTACCTTAAGGATTAATATATTAAGATCTTCTTTGCTCAAAACTCTTAATGTGTTAATCCTTAAGGTACATGCACATCTTCTTCCCTCAAGTACACAGCTTCCAGTTTGAGTCCAAGAACTTCAGAGCTGGTTACTTGCTTCTTACTTTTGGTTATATCTCAGTCACTGTTGAGCCATCCAGGTTTAAAGGCCAAGGCTCTATTATATCTCCTAGTTTAGGATGAAGCATAAGGAGGCCTTTTACTGGAGTTGCAGTTATATAATATTTTTGGGTTTAGTATGAATTTTTAAATAGATATACAACATGAAATGAACGTAAAGCATACCTAAGAATGTCCCTTTGCTCATTCCTCCAGATTCCTCACTTTCCCCTCTATGCCAGCAAAGAGGGATAATCTAACAGATCTTCCATGTATGCAGAGATGAATATTCAAATCTCTTTTAGTAAAGAAACTTCTAGCAGCCTTTTTTGCCGCCAATAAGGCCTGAGAGAAAGACTACTGTTATTAAGTTTTAGCTTGGAAAATAAACTGTGGTGTATGAAATCTTACCTTTAAGGAGTTCATATTGGAAAGTGATGATCAAAAAGGATCTCTCTCCATTACCCCAAACCCTGAGGTTACCTGGTTGCCTGTTCACCACAAACTGCTCAACAAAGGGTGTCACTTTGGCCGGCGCCAGCATGCTTGCCTCAAACTGGCTTAGGACTAATCTCCTAGAAGCATGTCTTGGAGATGGCTGGTTGAAGCAGCCCAAAAGAAAGGGAATGAACTAGGAATTAAACGATGTAGACTGTCTTGGGTATAGTGAATGAGTTTCTTCCCCAGCTCTCTTCTTTTCTGAAGCAAGAAGTCACTCAACTAGCACAGAATAGAGAAGGTATCTCTGCTAACTGTTTGAGGATTGCTCCTCAGAAAGCTTTGAACATGACTTTTAACTAAGGCTGTCACACCAGCCTTGCACTACAGTTTACTCCTCTGCAGGCAGTGTGCTGCACCATTCACAGGACGTACAACAAAGTCACAGGGAATCTTCTGCAAGTAGTTCCCAGAAGCTGACACCAACACAAAAGTTCCTGAGTCTAGCTGTTAGCAGGGATGGTGCTGACAGCTCTTTGGAAGGGCCTTATGATTAGGGATCTCAAGACTGTCAGTCACCCTGCCCAGGGGTGATTTGGAAGGATCCCATTGCATTTATCTTTCCAGATACCCTTCTTGATGGATGGTTTGTTTATCAAGATAATGTCTCTTTAAGAGTTACTTCTCTTTAAGAGTCACTGTCTCTTCTGCCAAGGCAAGGAAGGGACTGAGTTGTCACCTCAAAGCCTGTGCTATATTCATGCTCTTTAGGTTTAATGCAGATTTTAAAAATGCTCCAGGAACTATAGAGCATCCAAAGGGCTTCTAGCCTGTGACAAAGCATATTCCTGGACCAAAGCTGCTAGAGATATTATGTTACACGAACGGTCAGCTGTCACTTGTATGCAGTTGTATTTTCTTTTGGATATGGGAACATAGCCATTTAAAAAACAAAACCCAAACCACTCTACCGTGTTGGTCATACTTCTTACAGATGTTATTAACTGCCCTCTGTGACAGAAAAACAATTTTCCTCATGCAAAAGTCTCTTAGAAACATGACTTAGAGATGTTTTTAAATAATATTTTTATCACACCTTCAGGCATTACCTTTCTTCAACATACGTATGAGGTGTACTGTCATGTCACAGAATACCATATGACTAGCAGTAAAAATAGATTGATGTACAGACTATGTCTGTCCTGCGAAATTGCTGCAGGTACTGCATAACTTAATATAAACCTCCTGAAATGTATAAACATATATTCATTAAAACCTGCCACATAAAATTCAAATAAATGAGAATGAAGTGAGCATGAAAAAAGAGTTTATGAGCTAAATAAACCCCAACTCACTGTTATTTAGTTTTAACATAGTCACATTACTCTAACTGGTACTGAATCAATTACTTTAATGCAAGGCAACTGTATACCGATTGGGAAAGTTCTCTTAATAAATAATTCCACTGCTCTCAACTAAAATGCCACCAGATGCCTGCTAATAGAAGAATTTGGCTTCTACAAGTCAGATCAAAACCCATTATAATCAGCAATCTATTTTTCTGAAAAATTTCTGTTAAATGACATCCTAGCTCTCCAGACACCACTGACAGTAGTAATTAAATGTGATTTGATTTTAATAGGAGCTTAGATATGCAATTCATCTGCAAGCATTACATTCAGGCATCTACAGTCTGGTACTAAATCCAACTCCTAAATGGTTTAAGTGGTGAAAACTTGAGAATATAGGGCTTGATTCAACAGCTTAACTACAACAGGGCATCATGCTGGGTGGGCCTCCTGCCTTCTGTTAGGCAAGAGCACAGGCCTCCCACAAGTGCTGGTGCTTTGCCTACCAGGCTCATGTGGATGGCTCAGGACACCTTATGGAGCAGGCGAGTATGTTTAGACAACTGAACTGGTTTCCACATCTCAGTTTTTAGATGAGATGAACAAATACCTGTTTCCCTCTGCTGAGTATAAAGAAAGAATGGCAGGTAGCTCCGGTATCAAAGCTGAGTAGAAGAATCTCACAGTGGGTGATCTGAGTGTGGTATGGTGGTGAATTAGCAGCTGGAGAATGAACTCTTCCCATTTGAAAAATCCTAAAGTGAAGTTCAGTAAGTAAAGTTCAGCCCAGCCTTTGTGCATATCCAGAGACAGATGAACTATCTTAAAAATTAGTATATCATCCTGAAGAGAAAACAAGAAAAGTAGCAATGTCATTTCCTATCTGTGGCTCATCTTGGAGAGAGAAAACTCTTTTTAATATCAAGCTTACAGTTTCCAGCTACATTTCGGTGCTTCCATGTGTCAGTAGTGATTGACTACCAACTCACAAAAGCTCCTGTACTACTGTTTACCTTTCATGTTTTCCTTGGCCTTACAGCATGACTGATGCAGGTACTCTCCAGGTATAATCTCACCCCAAAGAACTTGGTCTTGAGCCAGGGCAGACTGCAGTTTCCAAAGCTCAAGTCTGTCAATGAAGAGTATGTATTTCATAAGGAAATTACTTTTCTGCAGAATTAATGTTAAAACACACTCAAAATAAAAACTCCACAACACCAAACAGCAAGATGTGTCATAAGAAATTTCATGTAAGGAACACATTCTTACTAAGACGGGTTTTGTGGTGTGTTATATCAGAAAGGAGAGGTAAACAAGGACAGGGAAATCATGTATGTTTGTACAGGGAAAGTAGCTCAAAGCTTCCTCACCCTCATGGAAAAACACCATGAAAACCAAAGTAAGTGGACTGGAAAACCATGGGCTTCACAGTAAAGATCATTTTTTAAAAAAAAATCAGAGCAAAAATCACTCTTTCTTTGGATAATTAACATGCTGTGTTAATCTCCAGGACAGCTGGTGTTAGACCTTTCTTTTGCATCTTGGCACCTTTTCCAGGCTAAGTTCTTTTGAATTTGCTTTACCTAAGTGCCAAGTGTTTCCATTTTCTATAGCCACTCTCCTGCAGAAGAGTTAAAATTCCAGCACTGTCTTTGCTCTAAAAATCACTCAGTCCTCATTCTTTCCTACCATGCTGAAAAGTCTATTGTTTTTCATTACTGCAAGTTAATCTCAAGGGCCATCCTCGCACCTTGGAACTATCTTAGGATAGAGTATTTGTTTTGATTTTGCTTCTCTGCTTCCTAGAAATTGTTCTGTGTGATTCTCAGAGTCTTTTAATCAACAGCTCTTTCCTCTATAGCAACATTATGGATAATGCAAAGTTTTTCTGCAAGTTCTCTCTTTCTCAAATCCTACCTGCTACTGGTTGCATTGAATTCTCTGACTTTTCAAAGTATATGATAACTGCTACACTTTCCATTTCCTCATCTGGACATCCTTTGTCTGCATTAGATCCAGCACTTTCTCAGAAAGCATCATTTAACATAAAACCTGAATGTACAATAATAGAGCCAGGATTCATCCCCTGTAGTTATTAATATTTTGGTGAGGAACTGAGACAGAAGTGTAAGTATCTGATGCTGTAGTCAATGGAGAGAAGTAAGCATTACAAAAGGATTGAATTACCCTCCTGCTAAGTATTTCCCTCTATTTACTACATGAGGAGATGAAATTCATATTTTTGATACTGTAATTAGATGCCTGACTTTCATGAGAATACCTCCAAGAAAAAAAATACAAATCATACTTCTAACATAAAGCAAAATGGTGAAGTTAACGCCAGGAATCTCTTGTGGGTGTACCTCTACTTATTTTGCATATATAATAGTAAAAACAAAGTAAATGTACTGCTATCAGGCTGAGGTACTTAGTTTGATTTGTGTCAAGCCTTGAATTTCAAGGTAATATCTTAAAATTCTTGAAAAAACTCCCTCTATTAAAAACCAAAAAATTAAATCTTGTATAATTTCCTAGGATATTACTAACATCAATACAAAATTTATACCTCTTTATTGTCGTGGCTCTCCCTCTAAAAAAATTCTGAAATAGGTAATAGCTTTTTTGTACTGGATTCTAGTAAAAATGAAAACTCAGTTTCCAGAAAACTTTACCTTTTTTTGTAATTAAGAAAAAAGACAGGCAACTGATTTTCTTCTCTGTTACCTGTTAAGAGAGTACTGCTTCTTTTACGTAGCTGTTACTTTGCAAAGCCACAACACATCAGCATGAGATGATTTATTCAACATTTATACCTGTTTAGGAATGCACTAAATGTGAATGACTTTAACTGCTGGGGAAACAAGTGGTTCCTAAAACTCCAGGAATCAGAAGTAAACAATTTGTGAGCAGAAACCATGGAGAAGCATACTTGTGTAGTGGATGAGAACAGCTGTAAGGGAAGACAAATTGACATTTAAGGATAAGAAATATAATTTGCAGAGAGAAAGCAAGAAAGTGATGAAATAAAAAAAGCCTGAGGACAAAAGTCTTATTCCTACATAACCAGTGTGATGAGTGCCTCCCCGGCTGCCTATCAGCACCTTATTTCTGCACAATCTCCAGTGGTTACTTGAGCAGTTACTGTTCATCATATTTGCTTTAATGTCTAGAGTAACTTAGCAATCGGGGTGCTTCAGACAAAATGTTTACTACACAAGTGGTATAAACATTATATGTGAGTACGTGCACAAAGAAGACAGAGAAAGTTCATCTTCCAGCACCATTTAAGTCTTTCCGAAGTTGCCCATGGGCATGTATCGAATGACATCAAATCACTTATTTTAAACTTGTGCTTACACGTTTAAAATAAGTGATACCTTCAGTAGCTGTCACTGAGAAGAGAAGCAGCATTTGGAAGACATGCACCTTAGTTTTGTCAACCAAAGTGTCTTTTAATTCATTCAAAATCAATCCTAACGTTCCACTGGCAGGAATCTCGAAAGCATTGGAAATACTCTTTGCAACCATGCCAGAGGCTCTAGGATATGATAGGGGTGTGGTGTTTGACTGGGGACAGGATTCCTCTTGTTGCAGACTGTGATCTAGTTGCCCAGGCCCTCTCTGCTTTAATGGAGAGACTCTGACACTTCCATGGGGAAGCCAACCTGAATAAAGGTCTTGGTGAAAGAAAAATTGTTCCAAAGAGAATCTTATCTTTCTTTGTTGAATATGGGGAAATCCTGTATGGATAGCTTGAAGGACATACCTAACTTTGGAATGGCTAAGGTTAGTTTCAATACATCATCTCTTTAGAAATTATATTTTGGGCTGAAATATTTTTTGTATTTCAGAAACAAAGAAGAACAGATGACAGAGCAACATCAATGCACCTGTAATGGCACTGAAGGAGTGGGAAAGGCAGTGGGCCCAGCAGGAGCAAGTGGTGTGTACAACAGAGTTGTTGTCTATCAGTTGCCCCACTTGACAGTTTTTATCTCCACTTAGATTAATAAATCAAATAACCAAACCGCCTTTCTTGTTTTATTGCTTGTTTGAACTCTTTTATGCCTTTAGTGGTGCTGAACTGTGAATACATGAAAGCAACGAAAAAGCAGGCATATACAGTGGGCAAACATACAAATCAAACAAAAGAGAAAGGCCCCTTTTGTATTCAAACTAGCAAATTTCATTTCAGTGCAGCCAGATCTGCTGCTGGAAACTCCGTCTTATACTGACTGGACAGATTATGCTTTCACGCCGTTCAGATGTTACTGCCGGCAACTGCTAAAATGGGTTTGCATTTCCACCAACAAGCTGATCATATTGACAGATTCAGGTCAAAGCACTGAGGAAGCAATTCACACCTGGTCTGGAGAACTGGACAGGCTAATACTGATGAAAACCTTTACTGTATTCAGACTAAGAGTCTAGTTTTTTCAGCGCTGCTGCAGTTTGCTCACTATATTAGCAGTCATGTACAGACAAGCTACCTTCTAAAACCTGGAAGGGTTTTCCTTCCTACACTTTGTATTTTGAAATTGGCCAATTGCCTTTGTTGGCTTTTGAGATTCTTTTGTATAATTTAGCTACTGTTTCATGTAAAATACTTGAAACTAATGAAAACAAATAGTACTCAAGAAACCTTAGAAGACATGGAAGTAATGATAATAAGCACCCAGTTATCTTCACCAATGAATTTCCTCTCTTCCTGTGTTTCTTGTAAACTCTAGGCTATTCACATCCAACAGTAATGTATATAGAAGGCATTGCAAATGCTGAACATGTTGCTTGTGCTAAACCAAAAATCATCTGTTATGTTTTAGCAGACCTGTAAGCCCTGATCATGTTTCTACTACAAAGACAGGACAGAGATCCATCAGTGAGTTCCCTTGCCCAAAGCCTGTGTCCAGAACAGGTACAGCAGTTCAGGCATTTTGAAAAGTGCCCACTATGAGCAGGCAGCAGGCCATCCAAAAGACATCCCAGACACCAATGGGCACTTCTGTGAAGTACTTTCTTCTTCACTTCCAACCAAACTTGAAGGAACTGAGATGACTGTGGGCACTGTGTTAGGTCTTCCTTTAGAAGATCCTTGTCCAGCAAACTGAGCAGCTATATTTTGCTCTAGCTGAGTTTCCCAGGTGGTCTTTTCAGTGCAACCTTACTGAGAGAGCTTTCCAATGCCACAGCCCAAGAGAATAAAAAAGGACACTGCCGTGGCTAGCTAGATCATTGCTCCAAAACAAAGCGCACAAGTAATCCATTGAAATCAGAGTAGTTCCTTTGATTTTGTGGGTTGAATACATTCAAATTAGACCTGAGGCACAAAAGTCAAAAACGTTTCCACAACAACTTACCATTGTTATAGAGATTTTCAAGGGCAAATGAGACCAAATAAAACCCTTAGTAAGCCAATGCAAATAATGACCTTTTAATTTACAGAACTTTTTCCAGCTGACCGGGCTGTCTTCCTCCATCAACAAGCAACACACCCATCCACACCTGAATTCAGGATTGCACCTGTATATAGATTTCCTCAACCTGAAATTCAGTAGTCAGTACAGAGAAATGCTTGTCAGGAAGGGACATAAGCAGAATGAATACAGAGACACAATTATTTACTGTTCAGGAGCGATGCCATGGACAGAGAGACAGTGGAAGAGCCCCACTACATGGTGTAGAAATGGTGACAGAATTCAGGAAAGAGGAGCACAGACCTGACACAGGCACCTGCAGTCCTTCTTCCTGCACTGTGCTACAACTTCTCTCAAGCTTTGGAAGAGCAGTGCTCAGGTGCTCCAAATCTAAGTCACTTGCGCAAGACAAGAGGAAAGAAAAGTGGGATTAAGAAGGAAAGAGAAATCAGTAAGTCATTATTTAAGTAAAACTTAAAGTAAAGTAAAGTAGTAAAAGTAAAGTAAAACTCTTTCTCAAAGAAAAATTTCTTCTCAAAGAAATGGAAGAGAGTGCACTGAATGCACTAGTGTACTGCTTTGCAGCAAAGCAAAAATGTACAGATGCAAGAGAATTTGTAAAAAACTAATTCTAGAGTAAATGAAAAATCATTTGTGATAGCCAGTAAATGGGAAAGACACACTTGGAATTAAAAAATTAGTTCCCTTTAATATAGTAAAGAAAAACCCTCCAAAATAATGAGTCAACGGGAGGGCAGACAAGCTTTATTAAAGATGAAACCAAAATTAAAAAAAAACCAAACAAAGCAAGTCCCTTTTTTTTTTTTTTTTTAATAAGAGTACTCATTAAGCTGGAATTAAGGAATGACACACCACAGTGTTTCTGGTTTCTGAGTGTGCCTTAGCAGCACTCAGTATTGAGAAGTATTTCTTAGGTGCCTTAAAATCCATTTATACTTTGGCTATTACTGGTCAGGACTAACTGTGTTTCATTAGAGCCACTTGGGTATCATTTGGGTATACATAATTTCGAGTCAATATAGTTCATTCTGCTCAGACGTTTGACAAGATACTCCCTGTCCTAAAGGAAATGTGATTTAATTCACCAAGTATGAAAGATTTGCAGACATATATTGAGGCAAATTTCACCATCTGCAAAACCATTGAAGTAAGGGGAATACCACAACCCTACAAATCCTACAGCTTTTATTTTCCCTGCACCGGGAATTTACCTATTCAAAGGGGAAGGAGATATGCATTTTACGTATTAGGTGGTAAAGTACCCTATTATCTCAGAATCAGAACTTTCAAACTTGAGAATGTTTACTCTCCCTTCTGTCCTCTGGGCAAACAAGATGCAGTGCAGTTTACCAGTGCTCTGGAGGGGGTGCGTCATGCACAAAGCTTTAAAAGTTCCTGTTTATTCTGACTGGACATTTGAGATCCTGGGACACAGATCATAAAACTAGACCTTTTTTCTTTTATATTTTGCCAGCAGCAGACTGCTCACTCTTCTGTGGTAGCATACATACATATATAACAGCTTTGGGATCATTTGAAAGACCATATAAATGTAAGCTATAAGGAAGGTAGTGAAACTTGAGAATCATGTGTAGCTTGTCAGACTGGGAATGATGACAGCCATCTACTTTAAGAGTGAGACTATAAAGATCTCTTATGAGGAAATCCATTCCAATTAAAGCATCCACAGACAGCTGCTCATATTTTTTTAAAAACACAATTACCATGTGCAGCACTAGCAGTCCTAGTTCTAGTGAAAAAAAAATCCAAAAAACCCAAACAAAACCAAAACAAACTACAAAGCCATGCAGTATTACTGAGTCATATGTTAGTGTGACAACTTCTGTTTATCTTAACTTTCTGCAGCTTTAAACATGAAATCTAAGAGGGAGGAAGCAGGAAGACAATTTAGCAGTCAAGAATAGCTGGTGTGAAAGGAAGGGAGGGAGCTTTCCCCTTGGGCTGTGAAAAGATAACTCGCAAAGTCTTGCTGTTTCTTTCAAAATCCATTTAAAATTGGGGATGGTGATTTACGGAATACACAGGTTCTGATACTTAATAGAAATCATTTATGCCAACTTTTTTTTCCAAAAAAACAATAATCTTCTTTTGGTCCAAAAGATTTTTCTAGAAAGAAACAGGTTCCATAAAATGAACAAGAAGATTGTAGGTGACCTTGTGCATGCATTCAGAGTATATAAATATTATTTTGTGGTATATCTTAGAAATATAAACTGGTTTGGGCTGGAAGGGACCTTAAAGATCATTTATTTCCAACCCCTTTTCCATGGGCAGGGACACTTTCCATTAGATCAGATTGCTCACAACCCCATCCAACCTTGTCTTTTTTCCTTTATTTTCTATAATTATTTTGAAATCTAATTTCTACAGTTCACAATAGCAAAAAAAAAAAAAACCCAAACCCCAAAACTTACACACACACATATATACACACAAAACCCAACCAAAAAAACCTTGATAAGTTCGAGCAAGTTCTTGTCATTCAAGTTAAAAAAAAGTTTTGTTTCCAGTTCTGGGTTTTAAAATGGTTTTAGGATGTATCTTTTGATACACTTATATTTTCTTCAGGGAAGAGGGAAGATGTTCCAGTATTTTAGACAGCTGTGCAAATATCCCCATTTAGGAGGTTTTGCATTCAGTAATTGTAACAAGGAGCAAAACTGATCCATCTGTGCTGCCTTGTCAGCACAGGGATGGATTTTCTACCCACCATGAAACTAGCAACAAATACTGGACAAAATAAAGCTTTGTACATCAAAAAGCAAAAGGTTCTACAGCTCTTCACATGTCTGCGTGATTTTGAGGGCCTAGCCAGTATAAATCTGCACTCTTGCCACCAACTGGAATGATGATTTAGAGCAATGCACATTCACATACTCAGAAGCCACAGGAGCTGCTGCCTGTGGCATCCTTTTTTCCACTATGATGATTAAGTTACACACTGTTGTAGCACTTTCACTCCAAAATTCATTTTCATAGCCTAAAATGAAGCCAGCATGTGATTAAGCAAACTTCTATCTGTAAAAGAAAGTTTGGGAGTCCTAGAAAAATGCTCTACAATTATTTTTAGTTCTGAAAAAGCCATACACTAGTGTAGCACACGTGCCAGAGATGACTGAACATTTCTTGAGCATAGGTATTTTATTTATGCACAGGCTCGCAGGTAGACACTGTGAATGTTTGATGGTGACCTCTGATGTGAATGCTGCTTTTCTAGAAGGCAGAGCACTTGGCACAAACCCAAAAGTCATGAGACTTGCATGAGACTTAGACATTACCATCTGTACCTTCGACCTCTTTTGTGAAATGCTAAGAACTGCCACTGTTCTCCCTTGAATGGCTGCTAAAAAGCTTAACTAATCACTGCTAATAAAGTACACTGAGGCTTTCTCACAGCATGACTATTTGGTTCTCTGGGACAGAAGAAAATGGAAAAAACAGCTATCAATGCAGAGCCACAATTCCATCTTAGAAAATGAAATTTTATTTTAGAACCACTAAGACACACAGAACGAGATCCTCAGAATGGCAGCTTCATTGAAGCCTGCTGAACTTACTGGACGTAGCTCAGTAAAGTATGTGGGCCCCACTTTTTAAGAAGTAGCATTTTAAAAACATTTGAGAACTGGAAATTAATGCATGAGTGCTTTGGCTCTTCATATTCAGAAGAGCCCATATAGAGTTTGCAATTAAGTGTTTATTTAATATACATTGCAATCCATGTTAGGCACCTGTTTTCATACTTTCCTGAATAGGAGCAATACCAGTGTTGTTTAAGAGCTTTCTCAGTCAGTTTCTTCCAACTGCAGTTGTCAAAACAATCAGATAGATAGGGCTGTTTCTGAGGCTTCAAAACAGAACTCCATGTCCCCTGTGTGCAGTGAAACAATATCTATTTAATGTTCATTTCACAGACTACAAGCTCTCTAAACTATTTTTGCAACTGTATTTTCACAGTGTTCATTTCCCTGGTATCTGGAGAGGTTAAAGAGCCTTGCTCATCTATAGCAAAAGCAATAATGTTTCTGCCAATACCTGAGAATGAAAGCTGAAACAGCACTCAAAATACATCTTGAAAAAATGTTCAGAAACATATCCTTAGGGTTGTTTCCCTTGCTGTTGGCAAATCAAGTTTGCATGTGTCTGATAAAATGGCTTGAACTACGGAAGTTTAATACTGCAAAGAATGTTTGATCATGTTAGGACATGCCATATGACAATCTCAGAGCAACTCACGATTCTCCTAGTTTGCCAGTTCTTGCTACTAAAAGAAATCTATCAGATATATTGAGCTGGACACTCGCTTTCTTTGTCTTTCTAGTTACTGGCATTTTACAATTAATTTCTGAAGTTTTGCCTCCTACCTTTTTTGGTAAGCCTGAGGATTTGTATTAACTTGTTTTTGTTACAGCACATGACATAAAACTCCCTGAACTATTTTTCCTAAATGATAAAAATGATAGTCAATGACATTTACATTACTCAAGTGAGAAACAAGGCACATATTTTTGCCAGTGAGGAGGACAATTAGCAAAAGAAAACTTTGTGAGGGAAGAATTCTTGTATTTTTCTCTCTCCTGAGCACTTCAAATCATTACTGGGTAACTTCCCAGAGATTCAGCTAAACACTGAGGTCAGTGGTAAGATAAGTGGGTAAACGTGTAGAAAACAGGAAAGATTTTAATCAACATAGAGTCATAAAAGTAAAGCAAAGCATACTAAGCTAAGCCAAATGAAAAAAAAAAGCTAGAGTAGTACTGCTTTAAATAACCTTAAATCCTTTACTGAATTCTATCAGCTGAATTGGAGGACTTTACTGGGCTGAGATGCTCTTCCACAACCACCTCTGTAATTGTCACCCCAGTGATGTTGTACGTTCCCCCCAATATGTAAAGCCCCACCCAGGAGTGAGGAGACCAAGCCAGTTATGAAAGACACCCCAGACACTGGAGGCTCTAGGATGGTGGGCAATATGGATCCAGTTTCTAGTTATTTAATTCAAATAGGAACCCCTAGAAACTGAGGAATTATATTGCACCATACTATTTTCAGTCGCAGCATTAATTCCATTTTCTTCTACTTGTGAAACTTCTACTTTTCAGAAACAAAAAGTTTCCCAATGTCCTATCAGTGCTCATGGTGGTGTCAGAACCATGGAGAACAAAAAGAAAAGCTTTTCAGTTCTCTATTGGTTTTTGGCTGCTGAAACGTTCAACTGGTATTTTGGCTGACACACAGCTCTGGTCAAAAAAGAGAACTGCGATTACGCAGGATGACAAACCAGTGCTCAGCAACAGCTTGATTGCATTAGGCTTGATTTGGTGGTGACTCTGCATCATTTCAGGTAGTAAAATGTTCCTTGATTTCTTCCAGGACACACAAACTGCAGACATTTTTTTTCTGGAAACTTTTCAAAACCAATGCACACTGAAAGCCTCTGAAAACTGAGCACAACCTCTTTAAAGAAGTACTCCATAAAAGTATTTGCAAAATATTTGTGGATGGATGCATTTGCCCTTGGCTATTATGTTCCTGTTTGTATCTGCAGAGCAATAAAAAGAAGTGGTTTTGTTTGGCATATGGCTTAAAGCATAGCAACAAAACACTGAGGCCATTAATATGAGGATTTTAAGACTTCTAATTTTCCCCTCCGTGATGTCCCCTCTTCTGGTCACATTTTGAAATAGTAATTTTAACTTTTGTAAGCCATGTCCAGGAAAAAAACCCAAACAGGCAGAAACCACAAGTTCTGTCTGCTGATGCTAGTGACTACCATCTGCATAAAGGTTTGCAATGCTGAGTACATCTAACAGCTGCAGCCTCTTCCAGAGAAAAGCAGTGAAAAGGGGTATATTACAACAGATTCATTTCAGATTCTCCTGCTGAACACAATCCTTTCTGTGATAATATACACAGCCTGCATCTACATCTTGTACCTACATTTGTCATGACTGCTTTACAGTAACCTCTTTGGGGATTTTTCCAAGCTTTTTTTTTTTTTCCTTTCAGAAATAGGGCAAATAAAAGGAACTGTAGACGTTTAAACTGCGTGGTAATTCCTGTATTTAAGAACTGTTTAATCTACAGAAATAGTCCCAGGAGAAAAGCAACCAACCAAACCAAACCCAACCAACAGTGTTTCCTTTTGCTTAACTATTGGCACTCAAAGTCATGTAAAGTTATTCTATCTCTCTGCCCTGAAGCTTCCAGTAGTCTTTTCTGTCCAGTTTAACAGGAGTGTTTGAGGGAATTTCAAGGCAGTGGCACTCCTTTGGAACCTATAAACCAGGTCTCCCACTTCTTCAGAAAGCATTGCAACCATTGATGGCTGTACAGAGAGTTGTTGTCTTGGAGGCTCTCTTTTAAAGCTGGTAGTTCTGTCCAGGTCTCACAAGGCATAACTTTACTGCTAAATAAGAGAGACAGAATTTGGATTAAGCAGCAGGCCCACAAAATAATGCACAATATTTAAATGCTAGTTCACACCCTGATTCCTTTACCCTGCTTCAGGTAACTCTCTCCAAGATAAATTTAGTTCCAGAGGAAGCCTCAGCTGTGCAGCCATGAGCCAGTTTGTGCCATTTGGCTTTGAGGCCAGGGATTGGCTCATGGCCGCTTTTTAATTAGCAGCATAAACATCTCTTCAAAGAACATATGTGGGTGTCAACCCTCATTAGAGGATTTGTGGTTGTGAATCCCAAGCGAGCAGAGTCATCTCTGTTGAAGACTTAATTCAGGCACCTGCAGTTTAGAAAAAGGGAAGGATTTAATTAGAGCTTTTTATTAGTTAGCCCTAATGGGAGCACTCCTCTGAGGTGTTTCTCTTTCCCTTAGCAATTAGGATGCTTCCTTACTTTTACTTAGTATTTTGAATTACCAACTAGGACAGGAATGCCTAGATAGACATCCCATTTTGTACCATGTAGGCACCCACCTCCACAATCATATCCACCCCTACACTCCTCCACGGACCATTTCTCTTTTACAGGTTTTCACCAGGCTTAGACTAAATCTCTGTTCATTAAGCCTCTGCTAATGCAAATTTAGATGAAGAACAGAAGCTTCCTGGTTGGAACTGCTTAGATGTGGTTAAGAGACCAGTCAGGACAGAATCTCACAGACTAGGAAAAAAACAGTGTCACAAGATTCTATAACACTGAATAACAGAACTATGTTCTTTTTCCTCTGCTGTTTTTCAAGTCATCATAGATACTATCATTCCTGCTCTTCCTTTCTCCTTTAAGGGGTCAACATCAGCTCAGGGATGACCACAGTCGTGTGGTTGCTGGCTCAGAGTCCTTGACCTCAGAACTAATACTTCAAGACCAACCCCTGTGGCAAATCCAAAAAATGAGAAAGAAAGTTGCCAGAGACCTTTCCCTTTCAAGTACAATCAATCTAAACCATATCTGATTTGCTCTATAAAAGTACACATGGTTTGTTTTGTTTAGTATTATATTACTTTTTTTTCCTTGCTTTTCAGACTTCTAAACTCTTCAAGGCAGGGACCTGTTCTTGACTTGATCCAGTTTTACCTCCTGACCAATGCCATGTGCACAGCAGCTGAACAGGTCCGGTTCTGCTCTAACACTGACTGCCCTGAATATCAGAAAACAGGATGGTATTTTTGTTTAGCTATTGTAACCCACAAAATACCAAAGTGTTTGAATTATGATGGAAAGGACAGTGCATGCATAACCAGTATATACTATCAGAACAGCAAGTGTTCTAGCTCAGATGCTCTGGCTCACTTATTAATTTTGTGAACCACCTCAATATAATGTAACATAGTAACAAATACAGATGAACCACAATTGTCTCAGTTTTCTACCATTCACCCTCCTTCTTCTCCTCAGTCTCGACAGCAGGATTTGCAGCCAGCACATGCAAGAGTGGACACCAGAGGACATTCATATTTCCTCCATTTTCTGCTACCTGAATACAGGTCATACCTGTATCATCTTGTCTCTCCTACATCCCAGGAAAATCCACTGTCCTTCAGGACAAGAATCAGTATGTGTGAGATTAAGGGTGAGTAGCACTTAATAGTGCTTTTAATGTCTCTGGGGATCTTTTAAGTGAGCTTTCTGTTTACAGCTCAAAGGAAACAGCGTAGGGATGATAAAGTGGCTCCCAGTTGTGGCTTTTCGACTGTTGGTGCCCATGACAGATCAGTACCTCCTATGGAAGTCTCCTTGTCTTCAAACAAGTACTGTTTGAAGTACTTCAATTACCTTTATTTCTGATTCTCTTTCTCTCCTTTCCTTTCACTTGTATTTGTCCTATTTTGTTGCATGACATGAAAATACAAACCCTCATCAGCAGACAGAACAAAAACCAAAACTTAACAAGCTGTACATAATTATTTCCTTATGGATTCCTAAACTTGCTACCCAGACTTTGCTCGCTGACTAAATGCAAAGATAACACAAAATAATCCCATTTACACAGCATATATCTGTACAGGATTTTATTTTCAAATTTGAATTATACAGTTCTGTTATTCCACCACTTTTCTGCATTGCTATCTGTGTTCAATAGAATCAAAAATTATTTGCTTCACTGTAGTTCTCATAAAACCTAAACAGTAACTCTATAAGTACATGGTAAGTTTGTTAAAACAAGAACTGTATAAGGAGAAACTCAATTATGAAAGAACACAAAAATGATCAGCCTTAAAGAAAATGTTTGGGAAAGACAATCCAGGTTTGCTGATTTTCAATGTGCTATCCTGACTGTTCCTGTTTTGGAATCAGTTCTGCAATTCACTTGCAGCTGGAAGAGCTTTATTCAAATGACAAGGTGCACAGAGCTTAGGTATTGCCCTCACTTAAGACTGCCAGCTGCTTTGGATAAGGCTTTTTGGCTTTATTCCATGAAGTCCAAGTTGCTTCCAGCCCACAGACACTACCAGAGCACAAACATTTAATCCCATTACTCAAGTGCGAGCATGTCAGGCAGGTTTTCTGGTACTGCGGAGGTTTCAAGAAAATGCGTTCATTTCTACTGCTTTGTGATTCTATGCACAAGCTAACACATGCCATGAGACAGTTTTTCCCATCTCTTTTTCACACCCAGAGGAAAGGGGAAAAAAACCCCAAACTATTTCACAACAAACTTAACCGCTCTGTGGAATTAAGGAGAAGTTTCAAAACAGAGGGCAAAGCTGCCATTTACTGCTTCACAAAGGATTAAAGGAATATGCAGGAGATGTACTTCGTAAGTTCTCTTCAAGGAGATGGCCTGCTTTTATGTAAACTGCCTTTCATCTTATCATATATTGTTCACACTGAGGATATAAAGTAGACAGGATATCGAGTGAGGCTACAAAATGATGCAGAAGGAAACAAGGCTCTTTTCAGCAGTTTATGTTCCAAAACACTGCTGAAACACTCCAAGATTTCCACATGTCCCTATCTTTCTTGGAAATATGCTTGTGCTTATGTAAACCCCACATGCACCTGTGATTTATATTTTGAAGCAAGACATGAATTTCTTGAGCAAACTGTTGGTTTAGTCTATATGGAAGCAGAAAGTTTACTCTTGGGAATGATGCTAAGGCAATCAATGGAGTCCTCCATTACGTTAATGTCCCTGAAGGGTAGTTTTTGCTGTGCTACATTTTAAAGTTAACTTGGATTTTTATGAATACCTGATACTTTTCAATCAATATTGGCATTTACACTTAATTCTGTATAAGGACATTGTGTGCCAGGGAAAATGATCATCCCAATTGTCTGGAATAGCTTGCCAAATAAATAGCACATTTCTTCCTGTTTCCTTTGGAAAACGGATCATTGACAATGCAAAACATCTAAACCACTATTTTTAACAGAATGTTCTGTGCAGTGAGTTTGGAATTCCACAAAAGTACAAAATATCCATGCCCAGACAGCGAATTTTATTCCAAGCCACTTTCACTCAATGCTGTTGTGTAAACTGCTTTCTGAGTAAAATTTAAGATACTGACCTGTGAAAATACAGTAATGAAACTTCATTTTAAATGGGACCTTAGTAAGACAGTATCAGGAAGATAGTTTTTTCCCACTGTCTAATTTCAGAGGTGCTAAAAGTCTTACCACTTGAACTAGATGCAGTAGGGGCTGCAAGTACTCAGTGCTTCAGAAAAACATGCCCGTGTTGTCAGACTGTGCATAACTACACTTGGCTCCTCATCAAAGAGAATCATTCAGCTCATACACAGACCACAGGGCTGGATGACAAAGCCACAGGTTTGTTATCAGCTATCAGCTACCAGGCTGATAGTACTGAACTAGGTAAGGCAGATGCATGGTCTCCCTCCACCCAACCACAGATCTCCGTCTGCACGGGATGAGCCAAAGTAATGAGATGTCTTCAGAAGCAAGATAAGCGCCACTAACACTCGCACAGCTTCTGGATCAGGCAGCAATTACATCAACAAGATGAGAGCATAATTAAAAGAGTTGAGCCCAGCTGCACCAACCCAAGTAGTTGCATCTGTAAATTAAGTGGGATGGGGCTCATTTTATATCACCAATGTTGTTTCACATTGATTGAAAAGATCAGGTGCTAAAAGTGTTCCTTTTTATAAGGCAGAAGTAGGTTGTTTAATTTTAATTCAGATCGAGTGACGAACAAGCCATTGATACAGCTACACCTTTTTGTCTGATGCTTTTTTCCTTCTCTCATATATAGAAAAATCCTTTCTGCTGAATATGTATATACCTACTCAGAGCTGCATAATTTACTGCAGTCAGTGACTGCCTAGATAAACATGGATTAAATCAAAACACATTTTTATGATTTTCTTTGGCTTAAAAAAAATCACTTCTAAATATTTTTTTTCTTCTGAGTTCGCAAACTTTCTTTTCAATTATTTACATTTTAAAGGAACTGAATGGGATATTAGCAATGTTATGTACAGAAACTGTATGCTAGCTTCGGAATATCTCAGTTTTAAAAACAATGTAAGTCTCCTAAAGAGGTGAGTATTCACTAAAAGTTTTGCTAAAATTGAATTCAACACATTTGTATTGGCTCAATGAAATTCATAAGAAAGGAAAAAGCACATATCAAGGGTTCCAAAAACAAAGTTAGTATAACCTCCTGCAGGAAGGGTTGAAAAGCAAAAGAAACATTATCAGTTCCTTTTCTGTTTTCTATTACTGCAAAAAAAAGGGTTCCAAAAATTTCAGTTTAGGCATATTGTAGTTGACATCCCCATCATGTTATCTGCTGCTTACATTATTGAAAAGTTAAGTCTTGGATACAGATAATATACCTTGTTTAGTAACATTTGCGTGCAGACTGCAAAGTATTAAGGGTTGGCTGGATTGCTGGAGCTCAGTTTGGGAATTTGGCTGCAGGCTCATTCTTTCTATATGTCTGGCCACAAAGACAAAGGAATATTTTATTTTTCTAGGGGAACAACAGAAATCTCAAGGGCAAGAAGTGAACAGAAACAAAGTAGAAATATTATTTCAATTTTTTTTTAACACAGAAGAAATATTATTTTAATTCTTCCAACTAAAAAAAATTAGTCAAAATAGAAAAGTTCAGCAATAAATGCATGAGCAAAGAGAAAGAACTCTACAGAGAAGAAAGATCATGTCTGAAAAGGCAAAACATTATCTTTTAGCTATGCTCACAGAACAAAAATAGCATGTTTGAGTATCATGGTGCAGTTGGACTCTGCCCCAGTAACAAGACTCTTTTAAGCATTCAATCTTAGCAAGCAAGGAATGTCCCCTCTCTGGTACCCTCACAGAAGGCACTGGGCAGCCAAGGCTACATCTGGGTGCCAGGTGTGCAGTGGGTGCCTGTGCTCCTGGGAAACAACAAGGCTACTGCAGAGCAATGGATCTGCCCTGCAGATCCACACGGCATGGCCAAGTCTACTCCACACTTAAGAGACACAAAGGGTTTTTTCTGCCCAGCCACAAAAACAACTTGAACGGCTCAATCTCTTTCAGATGTTCAACCACTCTACGAAGAGGGCTGAATTGAGTAAAGAAGCAGCAAACACCTAACAGAGTTACCTTCATTTTGTGTATTTGTCACATTTTTTCTCAAGTATGAGTCACTTAATAGTGTGTGAACATTATCTACTGTCTGACTGTAGTTTCATACAATTTTGACACCTGCATCTGGGTATCCTTTTGATTGTGTTAGATACCAAGCTTCTCTTTACTTCTAAAAAGTCAAGACAGATTTACTTTTGAAGTATTTCTCTGCAAAAAGTTTAAAGTTCAACCACCATTCATTGTCCAAACTTCTTACCGTGGTTCACACAGCCAAATCGATACATCTGTCCATTCACATGAACCAGTGGAAAACAAGACTACCAGCTGCTTTTATATGTCTGTATCTATGCCTGTTATCATTCCATAACCTGCTCAAGGTAATGCATGAATTAAGAAATGTGTTTAATTCTTTAAAGAAATTAAGCAAGAATCATGCAATCAGAATCATTAAGGTTGGAAAAGTCCTCCAAGATGATTGAATCCAACCTTTGACCAAACATCAGAAAACAAAATGTGTCCTGCGCCACATCCAAAGCAGTGTGGGCAGCAGGGCCAGGGAGGGGATTCTGCCCCTCTGCTCTGCTCTGGTGAGACCCCACCTGCAGGGCTGCATCCAGCTCTGGGGTCCCAGCACAGGGGGGACATGGATCTGCTGGAGTCCAGAGGAGGGACATCAAGATGATTAGAGGAATGGAGCAAATCTCCCACGAGGAAAGGCTGAGAAAATTGGGATTGTTCAGGCTGCAGAAGAGAAGGCTTCAGAGTAACCTAACTGTGGCTTTCCAGTACATGAAGGGAGCCTACAAGAAAGCTGGAGACTGTTTACCAAGAGCATGTAGGGATAGGACAAGGGGGAATGGCTTCAAACTGAAAGAGGGCAGGTTTAGATTAGATGTTAGGAAGAAATNTCCCAGCACAGGGGGGACATGGATCTGCTGGAGTCCAGAGGAGGGACATCAAGATGATTATTAGAGGAATGGAGCAAATCTCCCACGAGGAAAGGCTGAGAAAATTGGGATTGTTCAGGCTGCAGAAGAGAAGGCTTCAGAGTAACCTAACTGTGGCTTTCCAGTACATGAAGGGAGCCTACAAGAAAGCTGGAGACTGTTTACCAAGAGCATGTAGGGATAGGACAAGGGGGAATGGCTTCAAACTGAAAGAGGGCAGGTTTAGATTAGATGTTAGGAAGAAATTCTTTACTCTGAGGGTGGTGAGACACTGGAACAGATTGCCCAGAGAAGCTGTGGATGCCCCATCTGTGGAAAAGTTCAAGGCCAGGTTGGACACGGCTCTGAGATACCTGGCCTAGTGGAAGGTGTCCCTGCCTGCAGTGGGGGGTGTTGGAACTAGATCATCTTTAATCTCCCTTCCAACCAAAACCATTTGATGATTATACCAAAATCAACATTTGGGCACCAAGGACTCTGGTTTCTTTGTTTATAGGTAAGGGATTAATAACGCTTAAGTGACCTAAATAATTATGGTTATAGAAAATGGCTTATTTAAAAGAGGAATGAGGTTTCAAGAATAAGCTTATCTAATCACTCCCTTCCTTCCATGAGATACTTCACATGCATTGTTGAACTGCACATGTAGAAACATAACCTCTTGGGCCTCTTTAGGTCAAAGACAATCCTGTGAACTCCCCTTGCAACAACCAGGCAGCCTGGTCACATGCAAGTGCAGAGGTGAGACCCCTATTCCACAGACATTAATTCAGATGAAGTCTAACTGCTTACCTTTGCAGGTAAGAGCTGAAGTCTCAGTGACGGAGACAGAAGATGCACTGAGGACCTGCTCCCCAGGTTGGAGAGTGAGGAACATATTAGCAGGGAGGGAATCTGCACATGGATGGTCAAGAACTGCATGAGCCACCCGAGCCACAAGAGCCACAAGGGCATGTGTAATCACTGGGAGAGGTTGTAAGAAAGGTGTGAATCTGGGGAGTGCAAGAGGTAGAAATACTGATGAGGGAGAAAAGATGGGCTGGTCAAATGGGAAAAAGAAAATTAAATCAGACTAGCCAGAACATATCCTTTTCACCATAACAGTGACAGGGAAAGTCACCCGGGCTTAGTCACTTCCTTTTTAACCAGAATTTCTGAATTAGTAAATCATGCCTGAGGATTAAACACCACAAATCTGCTTTCAAGAGTGATTGTGCCACTGCCCCAAATCTTTTTAATTATGAAACCTCACCTATCATTCACTGTGGATATTTAAATAGTGCTTTCTGACTGAAACTGCTAATTTTTAGCATGTGTATTAGTATACAGGCATTGTAATTGGTGGGCCTGAAATCCTGCTGGGCTTCATGCCTTAAAAACCCAAAGGAAAAAGACAGCAGTCTGTGTCTCCAACAACTTGCAGTTTAGGTACAGCAATAATCAATCAAAGGAAAAATGCTGGGCTTAAAAGCAGAAGATGACAACACTGTCATATTAACTGTTGTCCTGCTTTGAGTGGTACTGTGCCAAAGAAAAAACTTTTTAAGAAGGATTTGAAGGTGAATTTAAAAATGGAGATACCCAGGGATCCCCTACAGTGAGGGACAACACAGAAGGAGCTAGCAGGTGCTTTGCTTGCAGCAGGCACAATGCAGTCTGGCACCACGGACTCTGATACGAGAATTCACACCAACACGCAGTGAGAAACTAATAGTGGGGATGGGATAGTGTCCATGGCTTTGCAGGAGAGTAAAACTAGGTCATGACAATTCTTTTCAACAGAGAGGGGAAAATCAGTAGCAATACACATGAAGTGGTCAAAGAAGTGACATCATCAAAGCAGGAAGAGATAAAAATTATCTTACTGGTTTTAGTTTGGACAGATTTCACATACTGAAGCCACTACAAGGCCCAAGACTACTTCAGGTGAGGAGGCAATGGATGAATTTTGTATGTAGAGGTGAAAAAAAGAAATGTCTATCTTCAATGCAGGACTTAGACTTACCCAGAATATCAGCCTGTGGAAAATTCAAAGACAGTGCCCCAGATTATGGGGCTCAAAGACTGGAAATGCAGAGGTTTTATGCCCAGTGACTAAAGAGTGGGGAAAGGACCTTTGAGAAAAAGGTTGTCATGGTTCACCCAGTAGCTCAAGAGGTGAGCCCAAGATTACAGTTTGGACTGAAGGAGGTAGGTAGTTTTTGGGATGCAGCAACAAGGAGGCAGGAGTAGGATTTGCATTTATGGACTAAAAGAAAAGAACCAGAGTTTTCAAATGCTCCCTTACACTTAGAATTCTTTTTTTTCTTGTGAAAAGTAAGTTTGAGTCTTTATTTTTAAAGATAACTGTTTTCCATTGCCTTGGAGGAGATTCTGCCTCTCACGAAATTGAGCCTGGCAGAAGTGATTTTGGGCTGCATATTCCACCCAGTTTGCTCCCACTGAGACTGTGGTGAAGTGTGTTACACTGTGCAGTAGTACCCTGGTTCACTGATGCAAATTTGAGGGGAAACGCCCAGCTCCACCAGCTGCAGGCAAACAGCAGCAGTACCACAGCCCATGGTTGAAACGAGTGGGATTCTGTTGATTCTTAGATCAAACTGCTCACACCTTGGGTTTCCTCTTAGAGCTTGATGGCAATCCAATGTGACAGACACTTGACAAAAGCACTTAGAATAGAAAAGCTGTAAGGTTACCAAATCCTAACATGACATATTACAAGGGAATAGGGTAATTAAAAAGGGAAAAACAACTGCATCTTCTCAAAGAGCTCGTAATATTCAGAGGAAAACAGAAGAGCTTTAGCTACCAAGAAGAAAGTATTTTCCGAGTATATACTGCCCTCCTGTGTACAACCCGGTATTAAATCCAACAGCTGCAACCTATTTCAAAAACTGAAAATAATGTGGTGCTGTAGTGTCCCAGATAATGCAGGAACAGTGGTAAAATCCTGGCACTAGGGAACAGATTGAAGAGACAGCTCAGACCAGGGCTGTCATCAATGAGAAACTAATCACTGCCACGGGCCTTCATCCATCTTTTATGAAGGAGATCATGCTGGATCCCTAGCATCAGAAGCCATGAGAGCTGCAGGAACTCCTTCTCACAGATGAAAGGCAAAGCACCCCCACGCTGCCTCTGAACCCCACCACAATCAGATACTGTCCACAAATGATTGACTTCTTTAACTGGAAGTAATTTCTTCCAATTAAAGCTTCTAATGAACAATTTAAGTCTGGCACACTTCTGCTTAAATACTTACCTGTGCAGAGGTAATTTCTTTTTTTGAGTATTCTTGATACCTTCTCCAACAGCTCTGCTCTTTTGGAAGAGGAGAAAAAAAAAAAAAGGATTTTAACTGTATTGAAAGAACTTCAGTGTGAAAAATTAACTGTTTATCTCTGTTAAATAATGCTATGCTGTGCAGGAATCCTACCGCACTAGTATGCATCGCTTCTCAGTGTAATGAAAGTTTTACTCACCACTAAATACTTCCCCTTTGCTTTTTATTTTACCTTTCCCTTTTCAGAAAAGCAGGTCCTCAAGCAACTGTGGAGCAAAACTGAGAGCAAATTCATAGCCACAGAGAAAGGTACACAATCTCTGTTTCCAGCTGCAAGTCACATTTGCACTAGCACACTTTAAACATGGAATTGAAAAAGTCTCTTCAGATCATAGTAAAATTGATTTGGAAGTAATACATATTTGTCTTCTAGGCATACCATGGCCTTCTAATGCAATTAAAAAAAAAAGTTCAGGTAATTCAGTTACTATTTGCAAAAATCCAGCAAAATCTTTACAAAAGCTAGGTAAAAACTTCAGGAGCTAAGTCGATGTGAGTAGCAAAATTCTGACAATGTTTACACTGCACACTGAAGAAGAGCATTATTGCTGAAATAGATTCTTTATTTCCTGAAACATTCCAAAACAGCAGTATACACAGTTGTAATCAAATATTAAGTCATATGCCATTATAAGAAAGCATTGATTAGTGCAATTGGATTTTGTAAAAGATCTATCAAAAAGATTTATTCGCATTAAAACTCATTTTCCATAAGCAACTGTTAATAAAACATTACAATTTTATTCTTTGTAATAAAGTACTGAAAATCAACAGTAGTTTTAGAGATCATTGTACCTTTGTAAGTGCAATGTGATTTATGCTGCCATTTTAAATACAAAACACTATGACAATAAATTAACAATTCAACAAATGGTGATAGACCAACAAAACCATGCTGACCCAGCTGGATGACAATTTCCAGTGAATGCTACCTTTTTTTTTGTGCTTCTGCAACATAAATATACTGCTTGGTATTGCCAATGGTAAGATTTTCTAAGATATGTTCCTAGAGCTAAAAAAGTACATTACCCCAAAAATATTATTTATGGCACAGAAAAAGTTAAATTATCTCTCTGTAGTTCAAGGTTCAGGCAAGTTTAAATGAACTTAAGTATACAAAATAAAATGTACTGAAAACACTAGAAAAAAATTCAAGCACATACATAAGTACCCCAAAATTCCAAATAAAATGCATGATGCCTTTACACTGAATAAATTATCTCAGAACTTCAGTATGGCAAAGCTGCCCAAAAAGAAAATCTCCTAGTTCCTTCCAAGGAAATATTCTGGTATTTTGCACATATATAATACTTTCTTCAGTTCTAAATGCCAACACTGACATTGTTAGTCTGATAACAATGCAGCTGTTCAGGTAACTGATTAAGTGCAATATTTAGTATTTGATAAGATGTTCATTTTTTAAAAATGACATGGCATTGTAGATAGTTACAGATTAAGATCCTGGGGAAAATAATACTGCATGACCCTCCTTTTCCAAATCACTGTTACCCAGCCAGCTGGGTAATGAAATCCACACTATGTGTTTTCCACCGTTGAGGGGCAACCTTCATCAATAGCAGCCGTCTCTCCAGTTCCCATCCCGTATCGTGCTCAGTGACGACAGTGGCTTTGGAGGCTGAAGGAAACTGTATTTACCAAATGACAGGGGAAAAAAGAAAGGAAAATGAAGTCGTATTTCCTGTGAAAGATCAAGGTAAAAGACATCATTTACTTCTGCAGTGACAACAGCTTTGGGGCTTGCTCAGAGACATCACTCTGGTGTATTTCTGGCTACACATTAATGCATATGTAAAGATCTATGATGAAATTAAGGCCACTTCCAGTGAGAAGAGCATGAAAGATTTGTAAAAAGGAATTGACTGAATAATTGTAATCATGCATGACACAACTCTAAATGGCAAGATTTGGTTTTTCAGGGCTAAAGACAGTAAAAACATGTTTTTGTCACTATGGGCAGCAGAGATCTAATGGGAAACACTTTCCAAAAAGCTACTGTGCTCAGCATACTCATGAAAAACCAGCAGTTTATAAAAATATCATGCAAGCAGCAAAGAATTTTATCAGTTGAAGAATTCCACTGAATTCTGCTCCAGACTCTCTTTCCAAGACATGTGACAATGTGTTTCCAGAGCCGTCAGTTCCAGCACTACAACTCCTGACAGGAGCTCACTATCCTCTGGGTCCCCACCCTCACACTTGGGCTGCATCTCTCACTCATCAACGAGGACTTCTAAAATGCTTCCTGACCATTGTCCAAACCCTCCAGGTACCCTCCAGGTACTACTGAGGCAACCACTTCAAGTGAAACTAAAAAAAGGAAAAACAACCATCTGACTTGATCTAACTGCCAACCCACTGGTAACACAGCAGGCTCTATCTCTAATTTGCCACAACCATAATTTTGTCACACCACAATTTGCTGAAAAAAATGTGTTTCAATTTTCTGAAACTATTACATATAAAAGCAGAGCTGACGCGTTGTTTTCACACTACTCTGCTTTTGCTGTAAGTTACTGATGCCTCCTCTCCCTTCCAAATGCTTTTTACTGTAAAAAGGCAGAGGTATTGTGTAAAGCAGGCAGGCGGTCAACTCTCACAGCAGCTTCAACTCTCTGCTACAACTGCTTTTTAAGTAGCAAAAACACTATACTTAAGTAAAAATAGTTAGTTAAACTTAGATTCAGCCAAGCTGCTTTTGTGCAGCTCCACTTTGGTGCAGCATCACTTATCTTTGATACAAATCCAGTTACTTGAGACTAAGAATATAATCTGCCTCTGCTGTTTTCTGCAACAGCTTCTTTCTTTTGTTTCCAGAAAAAAAAAGAAGCAAGTATGTTTAATAATGTTAAAAAAAACCCCAAACCAGAGAGGGCAAGAAAAAAAGAATAAGTAGCTAACTTGAAAATAATTCCAAGAATACTGCTATGTATCCAGAAGTGAATCTCTGCTACAGGGCACTGACAAAAAGATGTGCCAGCATTGAAAACCATTTCAAACAAGCACAAGCTGTAGGTATGACATCACACTGTTTGAGACAACAGAGTTTTGGAGGGGCTGTAGTGCATTTCTACTTTTCCATCACCAGCTGGAGAGCAGTGACTGGCTCCAGTGCAAGGCAGCAGGAACAAGCAAGCCCTGGCTCCACAGGGATGCTTACATTCCTGCCACAGTCATGCCTGGTATGTGGCATGATCCAGACCCTGAGCTACTGATTGATCTTCTGGCTTTAGCTGGAACCTGGTTCATCACTGTGGACTTGTCTGGAAACTGGGAGTGCTGGCTGACCCTGATCACCATCAAGGCTGCTCGAGGCTGGGCACTGCAGGGCAGCCCAGCCATCCCACTCAGCTCCCTGCTCACCCTGCCCTGAGGGAAGCTGCCACCACTGCCCCTCACACTGCATAAGGTTAAAACACAGAGAACTGGAAGGTGGGGTCTGCAAGAAGCCCCGAGACTGGAGTTGGAAAGAGCTGAGGGTTGTGTGGAACCTCTCAACAGGAGAAAAAAAAAGGCGCTGTCTGACTTCTAAGGCTAAAAAGAGACGGATTGGACCATCACAATTTCTTTACACTGCTTGAATCTCTGATGATAAGGAGAAAACCAGTTAACATTTAGCCAAGTTATTTATCCTGGCTATTTTAATTTTATATTAAAAATTACTAAAAGCATTCCCTCATCCAGTGTTTTATCCTATGCAGTAAATACTGAAGTTCCCTAACAGAACCCCAATATACTGTGTCTAAGAACCTATTCTAAGTACTAAAATACCAGTAACTTGGCTACTTAGTCTGGCCAAAGGTAGGAAGACAGATTTGCTCTGAGTGTGCACTTCTCCCTGAACATCTGATTTATTTAAAAAAAAAAACAAAAGGCCTGTTCTATTTTTAATCAAGTCATGACTAAAAACACTAAGTTTGAAAGAAGCTAGACTCTTAAACTGATAATCATTCATAATCTAATACCATTCATTAGAAATTAACACAAAGAAAAAAACTGACAACTGAATTCCTTCCAAGAAAAGTCTGTATGAACTGAAACCGCTCCTATTTTTCCTAATGAATCAATAAAATTAAACAAGGATGTTAAAGAACTGTAGGCTGAGCTCCAATCTTTTCGAGAGACCTGCGCTTTTCGAGTCCTGTGAACTCCTCATTCCCACAGTGCAAAGATCATGCATCTTCAACTATCACTGCTTTGGCTCTATGGCAACATAGGATGCTGCTAAGGCACATCTTAAGAAAAAGAGACAGGAACCCAGACTTTCTGGACTGTAAATAGCTTTGTTAATAATTTCAATCAGCTTCTAATAAAAACCCTATTGAGAGTACAGTGTCTCACCCTCCCACTGAAACCTCTTAATTTTGTTTTGCTTTAATATCATCTGTTGTATGAGAAGTTACAAAATAGCAAGGGACTGGTCTTCATGACCCAGAAAGGCTTCCTCACATGTTGCTATGAAAGATTTAAGAGCTCTGGAGAAGAACATGAAGTGGAGGAAAGGAGAAAGAAAAAAGAAAAGAAAACCCTCAACTATAAAGAACTCTAACTGAGAGAGTTCCAGCTGAGAGCAAAGGAGGCTATAATAGAAATCTCATGGTACAGTCTTCATCAAAGATGAAACCTGACGGCTCTTTATCAAAGTTTCACCGCAGTTGGTCAAAATCTGTTGTCAGTCACATCAGTGTAATCCCCAAGTAACTCAACCAAAGACAGAATGTGAACAACTGAACTTATTCTGGATCTAGCCAGTATGTAGTGCAAAGCACAAAAATGATGAGAGCTAAACAGTGACAGTTCATCCAGCAGACAATGAGGTGGTCACACAGCAGGCCCTCACAAGAGGAGGGATGTTTGCAAAGGGAAGAAATAGTTGGAGGAGTTAACACAAGTTGAGAGAAGTTTTTCCTTGGCAAGACTTAATTCCTATCAATTACAGAACATGCAGCTAAGAGTTTAACTCCCAGCTATTATAAGGTGATTAAAACATAATCTCTTTCATCAAGATTATTTTATTGCTTGACCTAAAGATAATTAACTTGAAGACAAATTTCTCTTTCTCATTTTTTTGAATTCAAAAAAATGCATTTGCTTAACAGTACAGTTTATTGCAACTACGTGATATTCTAGGATTCCCTGTGTGCTTATTGTCTTCCAGCTGGAATTGAACAGATGTTCCAAGACTGTACTATCCAGGGTACTTCCTTCCTCACAATGCTGTAATGGTACAACTTGCATTTTTACAGACTACTGCCATTTACAACTGCTCTTTCTGTTTGAGCACTCTGAGATTTGGTCATGCTGTGACATTGAAATAGCAGCAGGCAAAAGTCTGGGAGAAGGTAAGACGTCAGTTAATGATATGAGGTTTCCATTTGTTTGGATTTCTTACTGACAGGTGGCAATCCATTCCTATTTACATGTGACCACACACTATCCATTATCACAGTGTACCAGGGGCTACCAGCATTCATTGTCCATCACTACTTCTGGCAAGCAATCTTGACCCATTCAGTGGCTCAGCACTGGGAGACAGAAACTTATGTTTCATAGCTTCACATTTAAGAGGTAAAAAAATTCCACACTTTAAGCCTAAGCCATCCACATAGAGACTGAGGCCCGTTTAACTCTTACCTTCGAACTGGCTGTGCAATTTTACTTCTGGGAATGCCACTCCCATTGACAGTCAGCGATGGTCTTGGAAGAGCACTGCGCCCTACAATGCCTTGGCCAGCAGTCTTGTTTGGCATTGGGATCCCAGTGCTGGAATATGACTGCGAGTTGCTGGACACTGGGATGCTGCTGTTGTTACTACTCCCTTGTACGGTTGGGCTTACGTAGGCAGTAGCTTTGAGAGGCTGTCTGACAGACACTGGAAAATGTCCCACACTGTGAACTCGGTGTTGAAGCTGTCCTGGTGATGGAACTGTGAAGAGTGATGGAAAAGGAAGTAACAAGGTCAGTATGCAACAAATAAGACTGGATAGTTATGCTCATTTCTAGATAGATCTGAATAAGGATAAACACATCATTATACAATTTACTTGCTGATTACAAACTGCTGAAAAACCTCTTGGATCCAATACTGCATCGAGTAACACTGCACTGAACTAAAATATCCCATTCCACCCCCACCCCGAAAAAAATCCCAGTCCATATTGATCCTTCCTTCTCCCCTCAGAGATTAAATTAGCCATTATAAGCACATTAAATCCACCTATGCACTTAGAGCTTTAAACAGGAGAAACTGCTGAAGGTATAAATTAGTAACTGTTAGGTGATTTTGATTTTTGTAAGGTGGCTTGTAACAACCACATCTTGTTCAAGCAACACTGCATTAAGGCATTGTGAAGCATCACAGAAGTTTAAACTTTATGCATAAAAACAGTAAAAAGGCTATAAAAGGTCTTGAATGTAACAGCATATTCCAAGGCTGATGTTATGTAAACTGTAATTTTAAATCAATGCTATGAGCTCCAGAAGCTTTATATATAGATTTCCTACCCAATCCTGCCCTCTGGTGTACATTTGCCATGCATCACTTTCCAAGTCCATGTATCAAAAGCGAACTGTCAAAAGCCTGAAGCATATAAACTAAGACACTACATTTAGAACAATCCTTTTTCAAGTCTTTGAAAAAAGAACATCTTTAAACCATTTAAAGACCCAGGAAAAGCTTCAAGGGAGTGACTCAAATAAACTATACTGGCAATATATTGTTATGAAACACTTATAACATAGCTCCTGAAATACTCCAGCACAGTCACTTATTATAAATGGTTTTTTTAAAAAGAGTGTTTCAGGAAAATAGAATTTAATAAACACACACATACATAAGAGCATGAACACGCAAAGAAATACATATTTCTAAAATATTAAACAAAATTAAACTCTCAGTGCACGACCATGAAAATCTATGTGGGAACCTGAACTATTTCCATTCTCCTATTCAAGCAGGACACAATACAATAAAATAAAACCATTAGTCAAGAATATTTTCCAGAAAAGAGGTAATTTAATTGTTTTGAAGACATTTGTAACTTCTGCTCAAATTTGAACGAAAAACACCCAGGGGAAAAGTTTTTGCCAACTTCTCCCTCCAAAATCTCACAGGTAATGGAGAGCGTGAGTTAAACCCTTTCTTCCTAAATTCTTTCTTTTTTCCTCTTTGCGTCTGCCTGTGTCCAGTGAAATCCACTCTTCCCATTTCCACTCAGAGAACCTCAACCACTGTGCTAAAAAAGATGGGTTTGGGTCTCAACCTATCTTGCTCATGTTCTATGTTTATAATTCATCTACTAGATCAATACTCCTTTCATCCCCCCACCAAGAAGTCACTTAAACTAAACCAGTTACAGAGCAATTTTAAACCCCCCGCTCAACAAGTGTATTATACTTGAGAATATAACCCTCTGTTTACTGCACTTCCTCAGAAGAAAGTGGCTCAACTTCAGTAGGAGAGAGGTCATGTATTTTAAGATAGTGTTTATACAGTGTACTGTACAACCAGCATTGTATAAATAACCAAAAAAAGCAGTTTTCAATTGTAGTATCAAAACTAAAAATGTGAGCTTACATGAATTAATTGAATTTTTGGTGTTTCTACAACACTACTACTTATTATTATTACAATTTCAGTTTTAATGCTTACACAAGATGAATGGGCAAAGGAAAAAAAAAGTGAAGAAACTCTAAATAGCAAGACTGGTAGAATTTGCTTTCCAAAACAGAAACTTCGAAAATCCTGAGGTATATTAAAATCTGCTGCAAAAGTACAGTTTGCTTTTTATTTTTCATACAACAAAGGATCAGTGACCGGGACAAGTGAAAACTTTATCGATCCCTTGCATGCAGCCAAAGAACACACACACAGGTACTTACTACACGACTGAATCCTCGAAATCCCATTACTGGCTCCATGCAAGTTAGAGTCAAAGCTCTGACTATTCCTCACAGTGACAGGAGAACCAGCAAAGCCAGCAGTACTGCTAATGGTGGGGGTACTTGGCATCCGAGCGAGGTTAGGCATGCTTCTGCGGAGTTTGTCTGGAGCAAAAGAAGACCACATCCATAGTCAGGTCAGAATTTCCAACAAACACAAGCCACCTCCACATAATTTCTGTGGAAAATCAGAATTATAACAAACTATTTAAATAAAAAGAGAGGTTTTGTTCTACCAGAAGAATATGTTATTGATAGCCTTCAAATTTAACCATTATGACTACTGTAACAGCATGATTATTCACAATTTTAAAGCCACCAACAGGCAGTACATTTGCAGAACTGCAAGGATTTAAACAATAAATAATGATGAGTTTCACACAGATGTGTAAAGTAGGTCAGGTGAACCATGCCCTAAATGTGCCTGTTTCTTGGCAGTGAATACAAAAGCAAGTCTGCATTGGCAGTCAGACACAGCTATTTACTCTGTGGATGTCTAAAGACAGGTGAGATAAATCCATCCTAAGTGACTGAAGTCCTGCTTTCAGGTGCCAATAAGACACTAAATGATTCCATTCCGAACCTAACCTTGTTAGCATGTAAAGTTTCTGCAGGCAGCCACGCACAAAACCTGCGAAGTCTTGATGTGTTCAGTTGCTTGAAGCCATGGGTTCATATAAGAATTTTCAAATCTGGTGCTCCTCCCTCCTACTTCACTTGTGGTATCTGATTTGATAGGCATTTTCAGAATAGGCTTTTTTGTAGGGCTTTTCACAAAAAGAAAGTTGCAAATGTGCCAAGTATTTTTGGGGGAGGTGCAACAGCTAAAGCAAGTGTCTAAGAGGTCAAAAGATGTCTGCAACCCCACTCACACCAGTGCATTTGAAGAGAGAAACCAAAACCTTCCTGACATCTCAAGGCAGCTTCCCAACCACAACACCATCAGGTAGTCTAAGGAAAAACTCTTTCGGTCTCTTCTGCCGTCGGGCCAAAGGGAGATGACTCAGTTTTGTACAATCAGAAGAGACTGGGAAAAAGGCACAGACTGAAGGACCCGGTTCTGTGACGTGACAGACTTCAGTAAAGCACCACTGTGGGAAAACAATGGGTATTTATTAAATTGTCATTGACAACATCACCAAGGTTTGCCTCTTGGCCAGGTTCAGAAGGACAAGTGCTGTGCCCTGCCGAGGTGGCTATGTCCCTTCTCATAGCATGGCCAGCACAGAGGCCACCAGCTCCTGTTCCTGACATAGGTCCCACTGGCTGGCAGGTGCCTGCCCTCTGCTCTTACACTGCAACAGAAAGCACAGGTATGCTTGTCTTGTAACAGCAGCTGCAACTGCTCTCTCCCACAGAGAGCAGGGCATTTCCAGACTGATGTTTTGGTTTTATGCATAGGAACAACACAGCACCCTCCTTGGAACTGCTGGCATGGGTCAACCTCCTGGTTCATACAGGGCAAGTTCAGTTCACAGAAAGAACAGATTTATTTAGAAATCTCTGTTGATCAGTCCACATAAATACACAACCTATTTAGCACCATCATTAGCTCCTCTAATCCTTAAAGCTGCTAACAAGTGAAAAGTAATAAGATGTGACAGTACAGTTCTACGTATACAAGTTCTTAGGAGTCACTCACAGTAACTTCAATATATGTGATGCCTACGTAACTCCAGTAACCTGTGTCAGAGAAAGGCTGACATCAAGGAAAGTATCTCCAGCAGGAAAAGGAAATGTAAGGTTTGAATCCCTGGAAACTAGAGCACAGTCAAATCCTACTAAAGAAGTACTGTATGGACAATCTTTCATCCAATGAGTCAGACTTGTGCATCAGTGACTAATTACTGACAGTGGCAGACTGAACTGTCAATGGTACAGCCATGAACATTAGCAAAGGGATTACCACTGTGGTGCAGCCAGGGAGTAAGTACTAATAATATCAGTGATGTAACAAAGGTAGAACAGTTATCAGGCTTCCTAAACTGTCCTGGCGATGCAAACAATAGCACCCATACAGCTACTGTATGTATCTATTTCTGAAATAGTCAAGAATTTTGCAAACTGAAGAGGGAACTGTCACCCTGTAATGCAATCCTTGGCCGAGAGTGGCCAAAAAATCACGAATATGCAATGTCTGTAGCTACTGTTAATTCTGGAATCCTAGCCTACCCTTTCAAAGTCCTAGGTCCTGAAATCCTAATTCAACACTACAGAACTTGGGAAAAAAAGGTTTGAGCAGCAGGATGGTGGTAGGGAAGACGGCACTGCATAAAATCACTTTTTTAGTATCATGTTGTATAGCAGAGTTCTTTGGACTCTACATGGTCTTCCACTCAGGGACTGCATCAGCCACCTCAGGCATTATTTGTGCCTTGAACTGTTCAGTGGATGCAGCTACAATAGCAGAAAAATAGGTACAGAAGTAGCTTGGATTTCCTCCATGTCTTGGGTCGCCACGTGCCCCCTGTTCATTAGTCCCTTCTTGTTCCAGCAGTTTGCTCTGCTACTGATACATTCAGTCCTCAGGCAGATTCCTGCTGCACCTGTAAATTCTCATCCATCAAGCAGCTGCGTTACTTCTCTGATGGGTCCTTGTGTCTGCTGAGATAAATGGCCCTGAAAAGCAATGAAAATACCAGGTCAGTTTTGTGTTTGGGGAAAACCCAGAAATGTTCGCCTTGATGGCATTTTGCAGCTTTCATCTCCTTGGATGATGCATCCTCTTTCATCTCCTTCTTGAAGTTTGTTCTGTCACTTGCTTCCCTCCTAAGAACAGTGGAAATAGTCTTACAGACGTTTTGTCTGTAAATGAAATGCTGGCTCTTGTGAGCTTAGTATATGGAAGCAGAAGGTGGGAGTTTTATGATTTTAATATTATTTCAGGCCACTGAGATGTGACTAGATATGAACTTGCTGGAAAATATGGGAAGAAAACAAAAATATTTTTCCAAGCTGCTTTCCATTCCAGACCTCTTTGCTCTCCTAAGACTGATGAGAAAATTAATAGAGAGGAGGAGTGAAAGAGTAGAGATGTATTCTCAGCTGAGAATTAATTTGCTCAAGGAGCCCTGTTTGTGATGAACACTGCAATTTGCTACAGTTTCTGCTACCTCTTCTGCACTAATCTGGTTCAGTGGCAAACCTAAAAAAATCAACAGTTGCTTGCAGTTTGTTTTGTTAGGAAGATGTGGATAGTAACACCAGTAAGGGACTTCAAAGGACGTACACCTGTTCAAGAAATGACTGGATGTGGCACTTGATGCCATGGTCTAGTTGGCAAGGTGGTCATCAGTCAACAACAGAACTCGACCTCTAACAGCATCCACAGTTACTACTGTGACCCACTACTGAGTCTCAACTATAATTTAGGATGAAACGAATACAGTGTTTAAGTAGAATGCAGCCATATAAAACATCACACGTATCTTCGCCTTTCCCAGTCTTCTCTGAGATAAAATATCATGACCTACAGACATTGAATTGTTGAGGTACTTGTAAGTGTGAAGAAAATCCAAGGATAGGTCATGCAAGGGAGTTAATAATCAGTTCCTGGTTATTACCACCTTCTAAGAACAATTTATGTATGTACACACGTGCGTGTCATTTCATGAGCTTTCTTTAGGCAGCATACACTGCTCTTTCACGTATCTGCAGTAGAATGAAACATCAAAAATTTCCTACTGCATGTTGACACTTTCCTCAATATGTGACATCCATGGTGAATTAGCCCACTGCCTCTACAGCACAAGAAAAGCTGGGAATTGTGAAATACAGGATTCTCTGCCCTCAACTGAAAATGGTCATGAAAAGGCCCAACAGCACAGATCATACTCTCACTACTGCTAAAAACAGGTCAAAACGCAGGAAAAAGTGTCCCTTCTTTGTCAAACATTCCACAAAATTACAGTGAAGACAGCAGTTCGCCTCTCACCCAGCTGCTTCAGTTCTGATTTTTTGCCAGGAAGTTCTTCCCCTGATGCTATTTCTTCTCTGAAGTCAGCTCAGGATCAGTGGCCCAGCTTCTTTCTGGCAGGATACCAGAACAGGCAGCACCTGCCTTCTGTCTTCTGATCCCTTCACCGTTGGTGGCCGTCCCTGTTCCACTGCTTTTTCTTTTTTTTCCTTTCCCTGACCTAATACTATCACCGGCCGAAGATTAATTCCATGTAGCACACAAACAGACCTTGTCCTCGGAGCAAAGCTACCCCAGAAGAGGTGCACTCTTGGTGGGCTGCCAGATGGGTGCTTCTGCAGCAGTCCTTGGTCAGTATCATCTTGTATCTGCCAAAATGTCTCATCCAATGAGGTTCTCCTTGCAAGGAGGGCTTAAGTTGACTCTACAGTGAAGTGTCTTAAAACACATTTATTCCTTCACTGTTTTTCTCTGCAAGTGTTGTCAGTGTTTTATTTGAACAAAAGGACTCCCAAACCTCGCCAAAAGCGCAGGAGTGTGATACAGTGAATCACAATTTTTAGTGTCTCAGAGAAATCTGTATCGCTGTTTGAGCTACATTAGCAGTTTCTTACACATATTTAAATCCTTCACACAAATCCTGCAAATTCAATTCTGCCTTATCTGTATTGTATGCATAAATAGTTGGGGTAAAACCATAAGGAAAAACCCGTGCTTCTTGATTTTAAATATTACGTTCTATATTATGCAGACATTCAGAATGTGTTCTGAAATCCTTAACAAACTTGTAGACTCTATTACAACCACACTTGTAGACTCTATTACAACTTCAATTTACAGGATTAATTTCTCTTCCTCATCTAAGACTTGAGCTGAGTATCTGTGTTATATTTGTTATAACATTCGTGACATCCCAAATACACCAGGGTCTTTTTAAAGGTCTGTGGAATCATCAGCTGATACAACAGAGACATCAGTATGTAAAAACTCAAATTCAGATTAAAGCAAGTCCTTCAGGTAAGTGAGTGACACCATTCTCAGTATTGTCAATAACTACATTTTATTCAGAATTATTACTTCATCTCGTCCTGGCTTCACAGGAATATGTCTCTCACCACAGATAGTTAAGAGCCCATTAAAGACTTTTCCATTAGCCTTCTATGAGTTCCCCACTGATCACTATCCTCACTATAATCCAAAGGTGGCAAAATACGATTATTTTCCTCATTTTCTGTCATAAAGTCTGCAACAATTTCGTAGAAAGAATTTTTCCTTTCTTACCAAGCAAGAGGAGTTATAAGCAGAAAACACTTCATAACTCTATACTGAACCCATACCTAAACACAATGTACTGCCCTTGAAATGCTGCTCTTCTATGTCTGCCTGGAGTTTGCTTAAAAAACCCAGACAATAAACAGAAACAACATTTGCAGCTTTCAAACTGAGGCAACAGCCAATGATGTTCATAATATTTTTGAAGTGTAGGCAAGAAAGTAACTCATAACTAGTAATTTCTGGAAAATAAAAGCAAAGTTTTTCAAGTGAATGATATCTGTTGCCTGTTTATGAAGGTATAAATCAAGCTAAAAACTTAAAAATCAACATGAAAAGCTAATGTAAAATAAATACTAAGATTAACGAGACAATGCATTGCTACTCCATGAACCACATATTTTTCATCCACCTTCTCACTGCATTATAATGAACTCCTTCTTTACCTGGAATAATTTGTCCAAAGTACAAAGTTTCCAATTTTAACGTATTATAAAAATGGACACCTTAAAATGCACATAAAATAAGGGGTGCCAGGATAAAAGGTTGTGAGCAAGCTGATCTGAAGATAGGGAAAGTGGGCCTGAACACAAGAAAATCAATCCCATTTTCAGGATCTTCTCTATCCTGGATTTTGATTACTCTGGATTATTTTACAGCACTACAGTTAACCATTACCTGTGGTTTCAGAAAACCAGAAGGGCAAAAGGGCAAAAATACTAACAGCTATTAAAAATTAATAAAATTACTGAACAGAAATAAAATACATTTTTAAAAAGTTAAAGTGAAAGCAAGTACTTTTGCTTTTTTTAGTTATCAAAGTAACTAAAAGAATGTATATTTATGGACAACATAAAGCAGAAACCAGCTTGATTTTATGACTTTTTGTAGTATTTCTTATATGAAAATGACCATATATAAAGTATTCTTGATATTAATAGTTAGCAGTGTTTTAAGTTGCTAACCAGTAACTTCTTCAAATTAGACTAAGGGGAGAGAGACATAAGCATAAATCTTTCCACTGCAAACATATTAAAAGCTTTATTAAAGTATAAAACACATACTAACTAGACAAACTCACTTCAGCTAATTACAACAGATACTCAAGAGCTGTTCACCTCCTGTCTCTCCCACATCTTCTTTAAATTATCTATTTCTGACCCACCAACCAACTAAAATATCCCTGAAAATCAGAATACCTTAAAAAGTTTACAAATGGAATTCTTCTGATGTAACTCATCATTACAGAAAATTCAGCTGATTTAGGAAGAGGGTGTAATTAACAAGGAAAACAAAACCAAACACATTTCACACAAAGCTTATCTATTACTTATCTATATATTCTTGCCAGAACTGGCAATAAAACCTATTAGAAAGCAAAGATAACATACACACTCTACAGACAGTGGCTGTGAAAATGCTGTTTAAAAGGTAACAACAGGTACACCTACAGCTCATCCTCCAAGCAGCCCCACATACACTTTAAACACACTGCAGCATATTTCACATCTAAACATATTTAGATTGGCACACACCTGCCACTTTCTGATAGTACTTACCAGGAGCCTTCCAGTACAGCAAGCTGTTGGGGACTGGCAGTAAATGTGACTGGCACCATTCACTCAGACGTGAGTGGGATAAGGTGAGACAAAGAACCTGGACCTGAGAGTGGGGGCTACATGGTGTGGTCCAGAAGTATGCATTTTATCTTCAAATAGATGTACAGCAATTTAAATCAGGGCAGAGTGTCAATATTACAGCAGGGGCAGCACTCTGCTACAATACATTGCCAAGAATAATGTATGAGCTCAGAAGTATAGCTTCAAACACAGCTGGAAAACACCTGAGAGACTATTCACACCCCCAGAAAAGGCAGAAGATCACTAGGGCAACAGAAATCTGCTACCTAAAATGCAACCCTGTGGATGGAGAACAAGCAGACCTTTGGCTATAGCGAGAGACCATACATCTGGTGCATAGGTCAGTGCCTGTGTGAAGGTACCTCATGCCATCTCAGAGATCCTGGGTTGCTTATGAAATCTAAACAACATTGACACAGGGTGATGGTGAAGCCAAGGTGCATCAAAGTACCTCATGTAGCTCTATGTGGGCAGCTGAATTAGACCCTTCATACACAGGTGGGCACCCACATCTCAGCATTTAAATGTAGGTGCTTCTCATCAGGCAACCAATATTATACTCCTAGAATAATTATTATTAAAGTTTTCCAGGTTTGTCACACCTTCACTGTATTTTTTACAGCACAGGTAATTAAGTACCCCAACTAGAGTACCATATCAAACAAACCTCACCAAAAGCAAGTAGGGCAGCATCCCTCAAACTATTTGCCTAAAGGCAAAAAATTGTAATTAAGCTAATACGTGGACTAGTTTGAGGGAATATTGTGTCAAAGCTAAATATTGGGGTTTTTTACCCCAGACTGAGAGTCAAAATTCAGCAGATACTTGCTGCTTATTCTTCTTTTAAGAACAACTCTGTGAATGACCAGATGAAGCAGGGGCCAGACCCTTGACTGGACATACAAGAACATAAGTGATCCTTGGGGGAAGACAGAGGAATAAAGATTAGGGAAGACTGTTGGAATGGCCAAGAGCAGCACAGCATGTGGTATGTGTGTCAATTATTAATTATGGATCATGCTTTCCACATAAAGGCAGAAACTAAAAGTTCAGTTCTTCCATCTTTCACACCTCTCTTTCTCAGTTGCCCTGGTAAACTAACAGTGTGGAACACATCATCCATCACAGAGAGCTTCGGACAAATTCTTTTTTTGCAGTCTACCTCCATTTCAATGTGTAGGAATTACTGAGAGACAATGAAATTGTTGCCAAGACGATATGTGCTAATAAGATGTCGTAATACTACAAAGACATACTCAATACAGTGAACACTTGACTCCTGATCTCCTTGTCTGCCAAAAAACACAGCCAAAGTAAAATATTTCTCACCATCAGTATTTGCCACTTACATGGATCAGAGCTGCATGCATTAGAGGCTGAAAGTGCGGAAGCTGAGGAGATAATTCCCTTCTAAAGACAGTGGTACTGACTATTATAGCACTATTTGTCATTCCTGCAAACAGGTAACCGAAGTCACGTGTCCCACTTCTGGATGATGCCAAACACATTATCCTCAGAGTTCTTGAGAAAAAAGTCAACCAGTTGATAAAATTGGTGGTGTCTTACGTTTATACACTTTGTAGTTAATAAACTAGGAGTCTAATGTTTTTAGTGCCTTAAAGATTTCCGTGACATTCCATGCAGGAAATCCAGTGCTTAAGTTCCACTGACATGAAACATCCATGCCCTTCCATGCAGGAAATCCAATGCATAAGTTCCATTGACATGAAACATGAAAAAATCATTCAAAACACATTTGGGAGCCACATAAAAGCATGGCAGCAACACATCATTCTCTTATTCCTGAACAAAAATGCCCCAAAGCCTTCCTTTCTATCTCCCAACATTTCTGCAAGCCCAGCATTGCTGTCCCATTCTTGTACCTTCCCAACAAGAAAAGCAACATTAAAATTAATATGGCACAAATGCTATACCAACAGACACCCACGCTGCTCTACCCTCTGTTAACATCACCTCTCCTTCTATACTGCCACTTGTCAATTATACTTCCATGCCATGGCTTACTTTGAGTAGAAGTGGTTTGGGCATCAACTTGTCACATCTCGTTTGTCAGAAAAGCAACATGCATACCTGCAGCACCATAAATAGCAACTATATGTTGTTTTGAACAACACATTTATTTTCTTGCCCAAGGGTGAGCTGTAATCTGTAGTGTTACAAACAAGACCCTGGCTGGAAATGGACTGTTAGAATTAGAATTGGGGAAAAGATTGAAGGTATAGAAAAGTAAAATGCAGCAGAAAGAAGAAAACCGTGATTATAGTAAGGAAAGAAAATACGTTAACAGCAATAATGGAGGGAAATTTAAACCATGAGTAAGCACTGAGAGACAAATGTTCCAGACCCTGGAATATATCTCAAATGCAGTGTGAAAAAGCAATGTCTCAGCATAGTTTGGGAGTGACATTATCTCCAACTACTTTAACAATCAGTCCTATAAGATCTGGAACAGAAGCAAGGTGCCATAAGCACTCCTCACAGCCCAGCTGCATTAACAGCAAACTCAGGAATAAGAAAGAAAATGAAAATCTGAAAACCCTGATCTGTATTTTACTGCATCCACAATGGACATGCGTACATCAAGCTTGAAAGCCCCAGAGGTTCTTCTAACCAACTATTAGCCTGCTAAAACATGCTCTTCTTTACTTCCTATTTCTTTCTTCACTTGTGGTCAACTTTGCAGCATTTTAAAACAGACTAAAGTAACAGCTTTCATGACCAGGTCACAGATTACATTTTGTAGAAAACTGCGTAACAATAACATATCTTAATCATTTACACAGGCTTAAATTATTTGTCACAATTTATGTACAATTCATCTTTAAAACGGCATTGGCACTTGGCAGAGAAAAGACCACTTCTCAGAAAAGCATGCAACCCACCTCCATTAATCCTATTTGGTTGCTGCTCTGGAGTTGGGGCTTGAGGAGAGTAGAAGGGCTGCTGATAAGTATTTGTAGGGAATTGTGGGGAAGTAGGGCTCCTCCTGCAGTCCCGGATACTGGAGAAAGTCTGTGAGTGAGGAATCCCTCTTTGGAAGGGGGAGCAGCGAGTCAGACGTGGCTGCGGAGGTGGAAGGTGGTCAAACTCTTCCTCATCCTCAAGACTATAGTGATCATATTCCTGGTCACTGCATGTCCCTTTTTTTCCCGCATGCAGAGAAACACTGGAAGTGTGCCTTGACACAGATGCTGAAGTTGAAGCATAATCTTGCCTAAGGCCTGTAAATTCCAAGAGGAGGATGATTCAGCTTCTGCTAAGTGATTAACTCTTAATATGCACTTCAATCTTGAAAACTAAGCAGGTAAGCAGACAGAATTTTACAGCAAGAATTGAATTTAAAATGTAATCCGGCTGAAGATCTGATGTAGGATTCATCTCATCTACCTTTCAGGCATCTGATCTACCTTTCAGGTGTCTAAGCCTGAATTCTTTCCCTCAAAATCTTTTTAAATAAAATATTAAAAGAGAATACAGGAGTCTCCAAAAGATGTCTTAGATGCCTTTCTTAAGATGAACCACCCTCAGGAGGTACCTGTTCCTCTGTCAATAAAAAGACTACATGGGTACTAAATTTTTAACTTCTCAATACTCTTAATTAGAGGAATTACACTCACATTAGTTTCCCAAGCTATTGCTATTAAACTTTTGTATTCATGCAACAAAAATGTTTACAACAACATTTCTTAAACTTACAATCCATCTAAATCTTCTGGCTCTCCAATCTCCCTGAACAAGAATTGGTTCCTGATAGCATCCAGTCTCATAGACAAGGCTTAGTGGTAACACAACTGTATTTTACACAGGTACACAATCCTACCACCCTCTTCTCAGAATGGCAGGTTTTGAAAACCATCTCGCTATTAGCACTACCCTGTAAGAGCCTGTTTGCTCCAGGTCAAATGAGAGGGAAGCATTAACATCCCTTGCACACCCCTCCTTTCTCCAGATGCACAGCAGCCAAGGAAAAAACATTGCACTTCCAGGACCCAAGTAATTATCTGACGGTAGCTGCAGGTAACAACCTTCCTGGACTTACACGAAGCCCTCAGCTTTAACAGATGTCTTTGCTTCATAATGGAAACTTCTTAATATGCTTCCTCTCCCCCTCCTCGAGTGGGAGTTTCTATTTCTGGCTGTGAAGAGAGCGTGCCTGCGTGCACGTATAGAACTGCCACTTTCCACGGGATTACGTGGTCAACAACTGTCACGTGCTCAAACATTCTCCACCAGCTGCTGCTACAAGGATGAGATACAACCATTGCACCTCACACAGATTAGAAGAAAAACCAGCACTTTTCCCTCCAGGCTGCCAATGCCCTGATTCCTTAAACAGCTAAGTACCTGAAGTATTTTTTAAACCTCACTTTAAAAGAGATGAACACAGCTGTCATTTAAGTAATGCAATCCTTTGTATCTTTGACAGTCATATTTTTTTTTCTTTTTAAAATTAGAACACCTGTTAATTTCTCTGCAGAACATGATGTGTGCCACTAGATACTCAGCAAGTTCTGTTGACAGGTGATAACTCTGCCTGCTCAGTCTGGTGGCTTCAGCCAGATCACAGCTCCAATTTTTTCTTCCCATTTTGTTATTTTTGTTTTATATAATCACTTATTACTTGGCATTTTCATTCAGGCCCCATCTATGAATTTCTCTTGCCTTTAATCTCATCACTTCCTCCTTGATTTCTCACTTGGCACTAACAGGATGCGAGACAGATACTTCACTTACTGTCTCAGTGACTTCTAAGTCAAATGCCCTTTATTTATTAATGAAGAAATTTTACAGCAATTACTATTAAGCCAAACTATAATCTATGTCAAAGAAGACTCTAGGCTCAGATTTGTGCATAATCACTAGTTTTAAACCAAGATATTAATTTTAAAGGCCCCAATTCAGTATTTAAGGAAGATTTAATTTCAAAACTCACCTGACAATTTAAGAAAATTGGAGTGGAGGCAAAGAAAGCCAAGAGAGCTGCTTATTTTTACCTTTCTCATGAAATGCATGCATGAGAACAATGCTTTAGCATCTTCCCTCTCCAGAAATACTTTTACTTCAATGAATATTCAGAAAAATACAAACATCAAATTTTGAAAGATCCAACACCAGTTCAGATTAACGTGAACCCAACAGCGTGCACACCTTCTCCATGCAGGTGAAGAGTCTTTCCACCTGCCACTCGAGAGACAACACCGTTTAAAAAAGATCCATTTGACTGAGACCAGACTGGAGCAGTTTTAACTGTTATGGGCAATCTTCCTCAGACTATTATGAAAACCAAAAAAAGCACCACCTACTCTCCTCCTGTAGACGAGCCATGATCTGAACATCAGTGAGGTCCTGCAGCTTGTATCCCATGGAGATGGAATCATCTTCCAGCTCTGAAGTGCTCAGTTCACTGTCTATTGATGATTGTGGACTCAAAGGGGAATTCCTAGAAATGTATCCTATGTAAGAAAACATATACTTTAGGCTACAAATATGTCTGGCCAGCTTTCATTCAGAAACATCTGCTCTTTACATTACAATAGCTTAAAACATTTTCTGAATAGCACATAAAAACTTTCAGAAGTGTAGTTCAATTCAGTAACAATTAGAGCTTTGATATTCATGAGAAGTATTAAGCGTAGGAATGGATCATGAATGCCTTGGCTTGTTCCCAAAATAGCACTGCATAGCCCAGACAATGAATAATTTACCCAATACTGTTCTGATACAGCTCAGATTTGTCAGTGTAGTCTAACCACATCTGCATTTGCATCTCTCTTGTGGGACTGTGGTGCTCCCTACTCTGTTTTGAAAAACAAGTGGGTATGTGTCACTGACTTCTGCTCAGTACTCAGATGCTGTATCAGAGCCATTCAGCTAAATTTTACTGGGTTTTTTAAAAACTGTTTATAATTATCATACAAATCAATGGCAGTAACAATTAAGATTGAACATTATGCAACAGAGAAAGCATTGCTTCCTTCACAGAGCTACCTTTTGGAAAGGCTCTGGATTCTACTTTTTCCCTGTGTGTGATAGTGAAATATAAGCTAATTTGCAAACAATTGCATGAGCTGGTTGTTGTCCTACTTTAAAGAAAACGCCCATCAACTAAAACAGTAAATCATTTTGTAATATCCTCTGGACCACCAGAGATCCCGCAGCCTGCAGGGCAAGAACTGCTGTGACTATGGCTCACCAGCTGTGCTTGTATCGCAGGTACGTTTGCATCCTCTAGCACTGCTGAAAGTGTGCTTTCATCCTAAAATTCATCCTAAACTCAGCTATTTTCTAGTAATATCTCCAAAAGAAAGGGACAGGCAGGGGATTACTTTGCCTTGGAAGGATTGTATGGAGTAAATGTGTTTGCTTTCTTAAATGTGCAAGTTACAGCAATCTCTGAGGTTCTGCAGGGGTACTAACAGCTGTGCTCTTTTGGAGCAGCAGTGGGAAGCTAGACAAGGTACCTGAGGGTATCTCAAACAGCACGAGTTCATTTAGGAACTAGGCTTCATCCCATTGAATAGGGAATACATTTCACTCCCATGCAGACAGCTACAGCAGGCCCTGTCTGGAGCTGTATCTCACCCACACTGCCCATATCCCTTAAAACAGGGCTTTCTGCAGTGATTTCATGCATCATAAGGAACACTGCACACAGATCCATGTGACACTGATGCTAACATCCGCAGCCCATGCCTGTTCCTGCCAGCAATAAAATATTAATGCCTCTCCCCCAGAAGATTTTCTCCACTCCCACTGCAGTTTAAGAGAAGTCACAGATACAAACTGACTCCGGATATCTGTAGTGAAGAAGGAAAACACAAATCCCTGCAATTTACAGACCACAGAAAGCTCACAATTTTTCCCAGGACTTGTGCTCCCTGAAAATCAGTGGAAAAAAGATACATCTTGGACATTAGCAACAAGACCAGTTTGAAAACAGGCATAAAATCTGCCAGCTCTTTTTATTACGGAGAAATTCTCACTGCAATTTCATTACACAGCTGCACATATGTTTCTGCAGACACAAGGAAGGGGCACTGTGGGGCAGAAATGAGCAACAAAGCTGGGGACTGTTTAAGTTGATACAGTCACAACTGTACTATTGGGTGGATCATTAGTGATATCTACTAGCAACACTCTCCCGTAACATGCTGCATAACACTTGTAGTTAACAGCCAAATTTTAAGTCACTTAAAAAAACCCCAACAATCTCCCTCTGAGATGTGAGTTCACACACAATCATCCAAAAAGTGTACTGCTGTTAAATGCTAGCAGGATTAAATTAAATCAAGCACTTTTGTAAGCACTGTAAATCAATAAAAAGATAAGCATTACCTGTCCGTTCAGGTGTTAGTATTGCTTTACTGGAGGTTTTAGAGAAGCTGGGACTATTAAAGCCATTGGTATATGGGGTGAGTCTTGCAACAGGACTATAGGGGAAAGCCAAGGAGACAGGTGTAGAGAAGAGGTTCCGCCATCGGCTAGCTGTTACAGATGTGAGGGAGGAGGGGGAGAAAACAAGATTTACAGTTATTAACAGAACAGTACCATCAGGGAGAAAAATCAACTCATCTTAATCTGTTCATCATACAGTTTTTACTTATTACACAAGGAAAATAATGGTGAATATTCCACAGCAAATCAGAGTATTAGCACAGTCTTTTACATGTAAAAGTGAGCTCCAAAAGGTTTTCTAGCAAATATATCTGTTTACTGTTTTCTATGTATACACCTTGTTTGGTATATATTCATCACGTACATCACTGGGTGACAACACACATATAACAGAGGAAGTAAAAACTGCTACAGTTAGCAGAGAAACAAAAATGAAATTTGTAGTGCTCTTCAAGGAATTGTTAATGGCAATCAATCATCACACAATTGAATTAGCAGCTAAATTATCAGTTATGGGAGTTAAGAGACACAGCAGTAAAAGACGCTTAACCATCAAGTGCTAAAAACAACTGTAATCCCATATTTTAAGCTACCATATTTTCCATTCTCTTTTTACAGCATCAAATTCCTGATTGCATAAGCATGGTTTTTTTCTTTTTTCATTGTTTCTGGAATAACAAAACAAGGCACCCCTTTTTCTACATATTGCTTACAAAAAGCTTGCAAGGCACCTGGTCTTCTAAGCAATATCAGAAAGCGCTCAGAGTAGGCAAAAATAAAGCTAAAGGCTTATTTAAATTACATTTATTTAATTTACATTTTCTTAGCTCATCCAGTAAAAATATTAATACAACTATCCTTTGTTTTGTCTATTTTACATACCTTGAAAAAGTAGAATAAATAACATTCCCATGCTCTTCCAAAAATAAATAAATTAGTAATAAAATTGTTTCAAGAAAAAGGGAAATTTAAAAAGATATAAATTTCAGAGAACTCATACAGATATAAGGAAAGATGAAAAACATATGACATCTCTCATTTTTGGTGATTCTAGCTCCTTCAAGCTCAAGGAAACCCAAAGTTCTGAGATCTTTAAAGGCAGCATCAGCACCACTTTCAGGAAATTGCCTGATGCCAAGTCACACAACACAGACTTCCCGACTGGATTGTTTGTCCTTGACATTCACTAACGTGATCACTTCTAAAGCAAAGCATTCAAGTGTCTCAGGACAAAAAGGAGAGCAAACACAGATGGACATAACCCTACAAACCAGCAATTAACACGAATCCCTGGGGATGAGATTAATTCACAAGGTGTTAATAACAGCAAATTGATCTGAGGCATTCACTGAAAGAAATGCATACGACAAGAGTAGATCTCAGTATCACATCCACAGCTAATGTCTGTCATGTCCACCAGGAACCATCAATAAGACCAAGGGATCACAGCTCCTTGCAATTTCATTTTCCTGCCTAGCACAAGCTACTGTTTTGTAGCAGCCTGATCATTTGCCAGGCCAATGAGCTGCCAGCATGTTCTCACCCCGAGATGTGGTCAAGCACACAGCATAAATAAACATCATTCATAACCCGCTACAATAACCGCTGTGAGCTGGCCCACTGAGCACAAGGCAACACTTATCATGACTATGAAAGCAAGAGCCCACACCAAGAATACAATTAGTATTTATGGCCAACCAGATTTCAAACTCCTCTTTCAAATAGCACGTGTTCTCAGGGAAAGGTGCATGAAAGAGGTCAAGAAGCTCTATCTACACTAACCTCTATATATACTAAATCTCTAGGGATACCAATGTAAAATATTCACAATTCTACAAATTTCTGCCACTGTGCCTAAAACAGAACTTTCTAGTTTAAGCATCAGGAAAGGAGGGATACTTTTTAGGCACATGATTAAATCCATTGTTTAGGATCAAATACAGAAAATGGTTTTCATTAGGTTTCAAATGGAAATATCAATGTACATATTGAGTACTTTACCATACTACCAAGACAGCAAAATTAGACTTACTGAAGTCTTGTGCTAATGCCAAAACCATAAAAAGGTATGTAGGAAGTGAGTGCTACAGACATGTAGGCAAATATGTAAATTCATGTAAAATTTGTAAAATCCCAAAATTGTGCAATGGGTAGTCATTTTAGAATAGTTATTTTCCTCCAAACTGAATCTCAGACTGTCCCGGTTAGCACAATAAGCACCACTCTACTATGTATGGACGAGACAATGTTTTTAAGACCTTTATTTTAAAATCCCAGCTGTTAAGCTCTGAATTTTACAATATTTGTAGCTTCTTCTTAAAGCCCCAGAGCCAGTTAATAGTGGTGGAATGAATATTGTAATAAAATAAATTATCCCAGTCACCTTAAGTCTACAGTTATTAGAAGTGTCCAACTTTTTGGGTGTGATTTCCTTGGTTTTGATAAACTCTTAGTAACCAGACTGCTGATTATGCACTGTGTTACACAGTACCTACTCTAATATGTTAAAAAAGGACTTTTCAAACTGACCACCTAAGAAAGCAATCAAAACCCTTCCTTTAAAAAATAAAATCAGCAACAAGTGAGACTGCTCATACCTTTAAAATATTTACTAACAGAACTGAAGGTTTAAAAATTAATTAAGACCTTATTTTTACAACATTGCTGGAGCTATCAAAAGGCTAAACAGATGAAAATAGTAACTCATGTAGGAAAATATGAGCAACTAATTAAAAAATAAAAATATTCACCATACTGACTCCTGTGACTAATCAGTAATAAGAACTGTTAAAAAATTTCACAGGAAAACCTGAACAAATAAACATCTACAGAATTGCATCGCTCAAAAGGAACGGCACACCCTGCAAAACCACAGGATGCTGTACCATCTTTAAAGCAATTCCCTTCCTAAAACTAGCTCCTCATTTAAGCTACATAAGGTAAAGAAATTTCCTAAACATATATAGAAGCATGTTTTTGAAAGGGAAGATGAAATTTGCCATTTAAATTAATGGGAATGTTCATCAGCTGGAACACAAGGTAATAACTGGCAGAGATCCTCGTTATGTTAATTTTGAGGGGGTTACACTGATGTAATCAGGGACAGTTCAAGCACATGACCTCTACTTGAGCAATCAGATATACCTAGAACATCAGATGTGATGTATCTAGGACGTGTGGGTGACCAAGCACTGGAACAGGTTGCCCAGAGTGGTTGTGGAGTCTCCCTCACTGGAGATACTTGAATGCCATATGGATACAACCCTATGCAATGTGTTATAGGATGACCCTGCTTGAGCACAGAGGCTAGACCAGATGACCCACTGCGGCCCCTGCCACCCTGAGCCATTCTGTGATTCCGTGGATTCCATTAGCTAAGGCTATCAGGGCTTCCAAGAAACCAAATCAAGCACACGCACATTTTAAACACCTTCCACTTTCATAACTCCATTATGAAACTCAGTGAGCTCAGTTTGCCAGAACAAGAACTTACTTTCACTCTAAGCAACACAAATAAACTATTTTTTTGCTCTTAAGACAGAAAACAGTATAATCCTACATATCAGTGTTGTACTACTGACTAAACATGCTAAATTATATGAGGCATTATCTGGCTTGTTTATCCACTCAGCTTAAGTTTTGTATAGGCCTCCAGGGCCGAAGTCAAAAATACATTTTAAGCTCAAGCTAAAAACAAATTATATTGCATACATGCAGACATTTGAATATGGATTCTAATTACATAGCCTGAACAAAATCCTCTTTCAAGCCAGCACTGAAGGAACATTTACAATACTGCCAATCCACAGTACTGCAAATGCTTTCCTGCCAACACACTTTCTTTAGAGCAGAAAACCCAAACCACTACCCTGGTGCATTCCGCATATCTGTGGCTGCACAGCAGCCACACTTAAAAGAAAGATATCTCTCATGGGAGTAAAATACAGAGACCTACATGGAAAACAGAAGCATTTAGCTGATCACAGGAGAAAATCGGAGTACTAGGAAGGAATTCAAAACTCCCTCTTTATCATAGAAAAGAATGCCTAAGCCAGCTAAGAGGCATCATCTCAGTGATGCGTATCTAATATCTCCCTCCCAAAGATAGGTATTTAACCTTCACTTTTGGTCCCTGTAAAAAAGCAAGTCAGAGTTTGAAAACTACTCCTGCAGTCAGATATACATTTGGGAACAGCTAAGTGTCTAATATGCCTGAAAAGATGGACAGACGAAAATAGGAAGGTATTCCCCACTACTCACTGATTAGTGCTGTTATTGGGACACTGGCTCAAGAAGCAGGAAACACGGGCTCCCACTACTGAGCAGCCTGTGGAGATTTACGTGAGTCACTCAAAAACCCACAGTTCCTGTAAGAACTTGAAGCAGTACCAAGTAGAACACAGGTGCTAGATACTTACCGGGAACCAACACTGTGCTGCCCCTACCCAGGAACAGATCTTCAGGGAGACAAGTTTTCCAAGAAGCAGAATTTGTATTTCAAGTACCTCAGTAGCTCCCGAACACATGGACCTCAGAAGTAGGTGCAATCCTTTGGTCTGTTTCACGGGGTGAGGCATTCAGCTTCTGTGCTCAGAAGGACTGTAACACCTTCCATAGTTTATCAAAACACAGTGCTTCAAAGCTTTCCTTTGCAATTTTAAGTCCTAAAAGTTCACATTTTTGAAAAAATGATGGGTTTGTAATTTACAAGATTGTAAAATCTGGGCTTAAGACAACGTTTTCAGTTCTAGTAACTGTGAGTAAAGAGCATTGAGCTGTACATGCTAATCTGGAAGTTAGTTTGGGGCATGTCTATTTTCTCATCTTGTTGAATATTATACAGCAAGCTTCTTGACTTTTCGAGCAGTATACTACTAGTTCCAGTCTTCCATAGCTATCAGCTTTGGTCATCCCATCAGCTTATTCCAGCTTGATTTCCTAACTACAGGTGTAGCTCAGTCAGCCATCCTACTAGTGGCAGAAACATTGCCACCAGGCAGTCACACCTCATATGCTTAATGCACGTTTGCAGTCACAGTGAAACTGTCATTGCCCAAAACTATTTCTCTGCCCTGTCACACAGAGCTCACAAAATGCTTGAGGCTTGTTTGTCATTTCTGTCTGTTGATTTCTCCATCACGTGAGGCACAGCACTCCCTCATCCCCAACTGCAATGAGAACAGAAACTTCCCAAGTACAGACTGCACAAGGGGTTTTCTTTCAAGAGTCAGAAGAACTGAGAGGTGGGGGGAAGGTGTTTTAAGATTTGGTTTTATTTCTCATTATTGTACTCAGATTTGATTGGTAATAAAATTTTTCCCCAGGTTGAGTGTGGTTTGCCCATGATGCTAACCGGTGACTGATCTCTCCCTGCCCTCATCTTGACCCACAATCCTTTCATTATAGTCTCTCTCCCCTGTGCAGTTGAGGAGGAGAATGATAACATAGTCTTCGTGGGCATCTGGTGTCTAGCCAGGGGCAATGCACCACATGAATACACAGTGGTAAATTAGGAGGAGCTGAGAAAATTAATAAGGATTGTCTACTTGCCTCTAAGCCTAGGAAAACCGAAAAGCAACTTTAAGAGTATGTGAGAACTTCAGTTCTAAAAATTATGAGAAAACTGGGAGTACCTGAAAAGTTTGTTTCCCAATTCATTCACAAGAAGCACATGCTTTTTTGAAAAATTATATTAAAAAGATCTAATATTAGCATGGAATGAGAAAGCAGTTCAGTTGGTATGTATCAGTATAGAACTGCTTGATACATAGAGCTATAACATATACCTCAAGAGCTGCCCCAGCAAAACCAGCACAGACCTCTTTTAAAGGTGCAATCAGTAAGCCTGTCTAAATAGCAGCAGTTTCTGTAACTTTTAGCTAGCACAGCAAGTAATGCAATCGGCAGTGGTGTCTGGCATACTGCTATTGGTGACAGAAATATAAATCTAAGATTCAGGACTAATCCTTTGCATGACATAGTCCAGCTGTGCCAATGACTACCTATCGGTGTGAGCAGGGAAGTTTCAAAGGTAAATGTATAACTACTGTACTTTGATGTATTCAGTGAAAGGCTGATCTGATAATTGTTTTTGTACACATTGAATGCTGAAAAAACAACCACAGCACTTTCCAGCTGCAGCATGCTGAAGAGCATGGAAACTACAACCACCATTCTGTGACCCAATTTTGTCACAAAAATTATTTTATGACATCAAAAAATTCGAAAGACTAGAAAGGAAATGGAATTGAGAGGTATAGGCTACTTCCTACAAATCCCAAAAAAGGATACAGCATTTTAACTATGTGCTTTGGAGGGTTGGGTTGTGGGGTTTTTTTGTTTTGTTGGGTTTTTTTAACTTGGCTCTTTTTTTAAGGCAACCCCTTTACTGCACACCTATGTAAACAGACAAGCACAGGGGCCTTGTGAAAAATGCAACTGTCTCAGCGTCCATTCTCCTCCTGCATGCACAACTCTACATGCACACGTCCAAAAGCAAATTTTCTGATTAAAGCTAACAGCCAAACTTGGCTTCCCAGCTTCCCTCTTCTGAGAACTCAGCCAAATACTGAAATACTAAGCATTAGGCATGACCTAGGACCTAAATCTCTGTCCCCGCCCGGGTCCCCGTTTCTATATAAAAAAAGTCAGTCTGCTGCATTTTCATTCTATTTGGTGGATTGACCAGAATCCATGAGCAAATGTGAGCAGCTCACATTTCAGCTTGTTTCAAGTAAGACAGACCTTTCTGAGCAGAAGATTTGTTCTCATGTATTATTACACAGGGCAACCTGGAATAAAATACATAGCCCCAGCCTCTTCTACCAAACTATTAGTATTTCATTCATTAAGAAGAGTGTTTACCCCACTTAATTTTAGCCTTCAAATAAGGCATTAAGAGCCTTCAAAAACACAGGATTCTTACCAAAGGGTATTGTGAATGTAAAAATTAACATGGGAAGACTACACAAACTCAAGAAAGAAGAATCCACGAAAGGTTAATGAATCACATATAATTCAGAGTTCACATCTGGTTCTGTCAGTCACTGAACTGGATATACAGCTGGGATGGTGTCAGAGCAGGCATACATGCTACTTCCCCATATTCTCTCTCTTCCAGTATCTATTTATGGTGCTTTAGGATGCTGGATCTTATGTCCCAGACACAATGAAGATGCTCTTACGTACAGACATTGATGGCTGACCTAGTCACCTCAGGACACTATTTCCAAGAGGAAGGACAGGGAATTATTCATCTTACCTAGCTTGCAAAGGACATGAGCTGTGCCCCTTTGTCTGCTCTGCCTACAATGGTAGCCCAGTGTGACTGGCTTCAATACAGATCTCTGCATATATTCAAACAAAACTCACTCTGACTGCACTCATTACAGAGAACAATAAACAGAGCTTAAAAACAGAGTTCAAAGACTGCATTCAGTTTTCACTTTTGCTAAGCAACTGAAAAAGACAACTCTTGCAGCACTAGAGCACTGCAATGCTTGCATACATCCTACTGAAACAGCTTGTAGATATTCATTTGAAGTCACTGAACAACTTCCCCAGCAGCAGTTTCAGTTGAAAGGGGACCTTTATGATCATCAATTTTTTTAAACAAGGAAGAGTTTCTCAATCCCCTTTACCAGGAAGATGAAGCTCAGTTGCATCATCACATTTAAGGGAGAGATGAGAAGTGGAGAAGAGCAGCAGGAAGGTGGGACTGCTGAAGTAACACTGCTTCCAAAAGAAACACATACCAGACAACAGCCTCCAAGATGTGTGAAAGGGCAGGCGAGATGGACTCAAATGTCTGACACAAGTCACTTCCTCACAATGCAGAGTAAAACAACAGCATTTTAATCGTATTTTAACAATCAGTAACAAAAAAGGGAACTAAATGGTAACCACCTCACAATGTCACTCACTGGGTAAAGATCTACCACCACAATGTGCAGACAATGCACTCAAGGCCACTGAAACATCTTCCTCTAACTCTTCCTGTGCCATCTGGACAGACCTCCTGCCTCCACTGGTTCTGGCTGTAAATTCCCAAGTCTCTGGTTAGGTTCACCCAGCAGGTACTGACTGAAACGGGCAGAAAAGTTATCATCCAATAATCTCAGCTAGTAGATCAGAAGGGGCAGCAATTCCTGTAGGCACAAATGAAGAGCTCAGACGAAGCTCTGAGGAGGCTAATGCATCAGCAACGGGAAGGCAGGACTGTGGCAAGAAATGAATCTCTCTTCCACAATCAGCATACATTCACAAGCAGCCAGCTGCACCCAGTCTGGTGGGGATAACTGATCTGTTGAAATAACCTTGGCAAAAGCTCTACACCACACTAATTTAGGAGTTGTGGTTTACTCTAATGTGGAAAGGGTGTCTTCACAAAGACATTCTATTGCAGTCTATAGCACTAAGATTTAAGTACACCTGTGTCAGAAGTCATGACATATATACCACTTAAACATTGCTGGAGCATTGTGATCATTGTGAATCACATTTCACTCACTGCCTGTTAATCCAAAACGGAATCATGTGTCACTGGCACAATTTGTGAGAGTTTGTACTTTCCTTAATAAAACACAGGTCTATCATTGATTACACACACATACATGTTACCATAACATCATCATAAGCAAAATCCAAACTCTAATACTCATTGCATAAACACCGTGAAACTCATCCTAACCTGGTTTTCCCTCTTGAATTTGTTACCTTTGGTAACGGCTTTGTTTGTATTTCAGTGACAGTGTGATACAGCAAAATACCACAGAATATTCTGGGAAGAGTATTTTGCAATCAGAACTTGTTTAATTGTTCCCTTTGCCACAATACTCCACAAATCATAAAAACAGGTACGTTTTGAACAGAAAAAGGTCTTTTTGTCTTTTCCTTTAAATGCTGGCTCTCAGGTCTGTAGCATCTCCCAGGTCTGACAGACAATGTGTCTGGGTCTCAGGACATCTCTTCACTGCCTACTTGCTTGCAGAGCACTAGCAACCTTTGCCATGTAGTTCATACCTTTTAAATCCAGTGGAAATTTGCCTTGCAGACCAACATGACATACTCTTTCTAAGTCTGAAACAGTCAAGGGAATACCTACAGATGGAGTATGTGGCTGCAGACATCAACACCACAGCTGCCATAATTCACAACTTGCAGCATCTTCAGCAGAGATGCTTGCCCAGGATGCAGCTCACACAGTAAAATATTGGTTACCAGTAGTTTGATAGCCACCACTCTAGATTTATTACCACTACAGTTCTGTGGGTCACGGCCATTACCCAAAATTATGAGGACATAGGTAGATCTGTTTTCTCTGGCTCAAAACTGTCATACTGTCATCATCTCACAGAGAGGTGCCTTTAACTGTAACTGGATCAGTGACATATCCTCATAGAGAAGGAAAGAGGCACAATCTTGGCAACCTCACCAGGAATCAGGTTGTTTGTAGGGTTGTCACTGGTTTTCAGGTCTGGTGCAAGGAGACAAAGAAAGTTTAGAGTCTAAAGTCAGGCCCTCATCAAGATATTAAAAAAAAAGGACAGAAATTCCTTCCACTTTGAGATGGAGAACACCTAAATAGTTACTGGAGCTGTTATTTTGCAAGACTGCAAACCACTTAACAGAAAGGAACAGGAGAGCTGTAGCTCTACAACCTTTCCTGGGCACAACCCCTGGGGCATGCTGAGCCCACTAACTCACAACTCTCGATAGCCAAGATTCTGGATCAATGACAAAAGAAACCTGGTATCATATATAAAATGAATAATGTATGTTGGAGTGGGAGGGTTTGCTTCTAATCTAGGCCAATGATCATAAATCTGTGCACTTAAATAAGCCCTTCATCATCCTAAAACATATCTAGTGGTAAAGTTGACTGAGAGAAATCTGACCTGCTGCTTCTTTGGACATCTTTATGTATTATCCAGAAGCAGGCTTTCAAGCTACCAATCCACCTGGTACATATACTGGTTATGTGACTTTTGCTAGAGGTCCTCCTCTTACCCAGCCAGACAGCTCAGGCGCTTGGGGCTATCCTTATAGGAGGAGTTTGCCTCACCACCAAGAGGAAGGAGAAGCAGTTTCATGGCTGAAGGCAACATAAAGGCAATGCACAAACCCCAGGTAAATTAAAGACTTCCAGTGACTGCAGTAGGCTTTGGATCAACATGCTCTTTTTTCTTACTACATTTCTACTACTGTAACTTTTCTACTACTTCTATCTAGTATGTTAGACATAATTTAAAAAGATTTTTTAAATGATTATTTATTTAGTTACCTTCCTTTGTACCATAAAACTGGAGACACTTGATTCTTGTCTCAGGTTAGCTCTGAAGTTGTAGAAAGCCTGTTTCCCAGAGAATTAATTCCAGTATACCACAGGGTAAGTAAAAGATGGAAATTCGTTTGCCTCGATGATTAAAAATTCTCATGAGAGTTTCTTACCAGAGTTACAGTATGGAAGCCAACCTGAATTTCAGCCACAGAGGAGGAGATAGAAGAACAATATTTGGCAAAACACAGCATATTCTCCATCTTTAAGAAACTGTGATCTGTATTCACCTCAACTAGTGTACAACATTCAAATGTGACCTCCAGTCCTACCTAACCAATGATGCTACTCACTGTCACTGGAGGAAGACAGATCTCATGCTCTGTAGATGTTGCTATTTTTCAACTGATCAAGGATTTCAAGCCTGAAGTTTAAGATGGCTTAAACAGAGTAGTATGACCCTTGTCTTGAAACAATGTACATTATCCCTGCAGCACTGCACTGCGTGGATGTACTGGAGCTGTTTGGCATGATCTGAAGGGTGTAGACAGGCTGTGTGCATTGACAGGATCAACTCTTAGGGTCTACTTATGTTTTGGTAACACAACAAGAAGGTGTGAGGTCTCCTGTATGCCTGCATATGCTCTGTACCCTTCAAAGCTATGAAGAATATGAGAAGCTTTTCTCTCATCAGCAAGCTACTTTCTACATAGCAAAAAAATTATGATCTGTATGGTATTTTCTTAAACTCAGCCTGAGAAGCAGGCCTGTTTTCAAAACCAGTTAACCTGATCAGGCTTTTTTTGGTACAGAAATAAATCTCCCCACTCTTACAACTGTACATTAGACATCCCCACTTCAATCAGCCAAGAGCAGATTTAAAACCCCACTGATAGCAATGCATCCACTCTTTTAGAAATGTTTTCAGTCCTTAGAAAGTAACTGCTGCTTTATAATTCTGATTCTTTGTATTGGTAGGTGCTGAGTCATTGCAATCACAGCAATCCCAGAGAACTCTACCGGACAGAATTCCCTTCTGCAGCTTTGATCTCAGGAGTTGAATAAATGATAGAAGACAATAGTAACAGTACCATTGCAGAAAAACAAATTAAGACCAAATCACAACTATGTAATAATAAGCACAAACATTGAATCACACTATAAACAATTTTATTTTTAAAAAATGTTGAATATATTTCAAGAAGAGCTCAACTGCCATTGACAAAATGAACGAAGATGAAGGGTGCCTTTGCCCTTTCACTCTGTAAGTCCATGCTTAGGGGGTTCCTCCAGGATGAGGAGCAAGGCTTCTCTGTGTGATTTAAAGAACAGGTATTAGTTAACTCCCCTCGCAGATCAGAGCTCAGCTACTACACAAGGTAATCTCATGCTGAAAATCTACTATTCATCTAGTCTATACACTGTACTAGAGCTAAACTAAAAAGAATGCTATTATTTACTGGTTAGTGGACTCTTCAGAGAGGGTAACTCCAGTTAATAATAGCTCTCCTAAGCAGACATGTGCTATACTCCTAATCAGACATATTAGCAACAAGTTGAATCAAAGGTGTATTTTTGCTCTGAACAAGTTGCTGGAGGAAAAATACAGTTAGAAATATATAATTACATTTCCTAAATTTGTATTTTCTGGTAGCATACATAATTCTTTTTTTCTTTGTTGCACTACCATCAGCAAAACAGAGAAGCATAAAGGGTGAGGGATTCATTCTGTTTAGAACAGACTCATAGAAGGACAATTTCCCGTTCTTCTCCTAATGGTGTAGGGTCTTTATTATATACCAGGTAGAATTCAAATACATGTGTCTGTTAGGATATAACTCTCTTGATCATTTATGATACCACATAAAAGATAAAATCAGTTCAACATCAACCCTAAATTGCACTTTTCCTAACATTAGCGTTTAGTCCCAAAATTCCCCTGCATCCCAGAAACACCCATAAAAACATTATAGCTCCCCCTATAACTGTATCTACTTGCCATCTGTATTCACAGGTTAAATTTCTGGCAGGAGTATTTTGCCTGAGAGCTCAGTTTACAGTTTCTGACTCCAACACCATCCCAACATGCCACACTCCCTTTTCTTTGTTCAAGTATATCTGCTGCCTATATTGAGTCAGACTGAAAAAGCTGAATCTTTGGCTCAAATCGAGGTCAAATGCAGCACTTACCCTCCAGGAACCCTGTGGCTTTTGGATAAATATAGCAGGTGTCACAGTTACGTGATTATCATGAGAAACTGTTAACACTAATATCAAAAGCAGAGAAAAGGTACAAAACACTTAAAAAATAAAAGCTACTGTGAAACAGATTTTTCGTACTTCTAAAACACCAAACAGGAAAAAATTCATGAAAGTTTATGATGAAGGAAAGTTCTAATAGACGTTTAATTCACTGCCAAATATAATAACAAACTCAAGACTATACATTCTCACACAGAATTAAGGTTCAACACCAACCCTGAGTTAAATTAAGAAGCCAAAAAATTACTCCTAGTAAAGGGACACATAGACGTTTGATATAGATACCATTAGCATTACTGCCATGGGGGTTAGGGCTTCTGCAATAGTCTTTAAGCTAAGCAGATCAGCCTCTTCAGAGTCCCTTGAGAAAGACCTATGTCTCCTGACACTAATTCAGAGCACATTCCTACATTTAAGCTTTCCTGGGGTGATTTCAGGTATCAAGGGAGACTCCTTAAGTAAACTTTGCCGTGCGAGTACCTTCCAGACATACCTACACTGCACCAAGAACTGTTCAAGCATTTAACAAAGAGGCATTCTTTGCTCCTCACTAACAAACAACAGGTATAGGCTGGCAAAGGAGGAGAGAAGAGTACAGTGTCACCCAAGAGCACAGTACAACAAGGAAAGCATGAGAATGGCACACAGACAGGAGTCAAAAGCACACAAGTTGCAGAAGCACCATCAGTACAACTATTACACTGCTGCAACATCCTTCTGCCCCTGTCTTACTGTCCAGGATAAAAGGTACTCTGCAGCATCTTTTAAGTGCTTCCATCACCAGAACCCGTCATGTCCACAGTAAGCAGAAATGGGCTTGCACAATATAGTCTGAGATGTTCCTTTAAGCTTCTCGACAAAGAAACATTTTATTTCTTCCAAATAATTATTCCAGATTTGTCAGCACCCACATAAACCAAAAACAAGTAAAATCTTTTCTGGACTACGTCCAACACAACAAGCACATCTGTGCTTACTTACAAATTGAGATTTGGTTTTTTATTTATACATAAAGATCCGTTTGTGACTATAGTGAAGTTATTTCACACCCCGTGTTTCCAAAGACAGTAAGAAACAACCATGAGGCAGTTTGAACACTGTCTATACAACTGCAGTACATGAAGCAGAAATGACAAAAAAGAAAACTGGTGACACCATGGAAGAACAGGTTGAAGCCAAGATACTATCACTCCACCCTGCCCTATTTCATCCTGGTCTGCAAATCACTCCATATCCTGCCTTTCTTATGGGCTAGGAGGAAGGAACAAAGAACATGGAGAAGGTTTGCTACCATATCACTGAGCTGCTTGAAGGACATGGTGGACTTTTAGGAGGAAAGGACATTAGGCTATAAGGATGCGGAGCCAAGTCCTCTGTAGCTGAAGGCAACAACACAACAGATGAATCAGCTGCTATCACCCACACACCACAGGCCACAAAACCCTGCCCTGCACCCACAACGGACTTCAAACATGTTATGAAGAAAAAACTGCTGAAAACAAAAGTCACAAATACATCAAGTGCCAACTAACTTTAAAATAAAACAAAATAATAATTTTTAAAAAAATTGCACCAGTCAGATGCAAATTCTAAAGACTTACTACTCAATCCTACTCTTTTATTAAGTCTACAATGGGGTAGGACCTTGAGTCCAATGAAATTGGAACTACGTTAAATGAGCCACTCCTGAAGAATAAAACAAATTAGAGCCCCTAGCCCTAAGAGCTTACTTTAACTTCTGACACAAATCTTTATGTGATTTTGAAGTGATCTTAAATGAAGCATAAATAGCTAATACTACTTAAAGTCAACTTGCACTGGCATACTTTTACCATGTGAGTGATCTTGCACTTACTTTCTTGTGTGCTGATAACTTTTCTATGACATGACAGCATCAATATAAAGTGCATATTGAATTTTCTTCTATGTAAAAAGCAATTCTAAACAGAAAAGACAGAACAAGGTATACATACACACAGAAGGGTCTACTTGTAGACAGCCTCATTTAAACACCTACAGTCTGGAGCAGAATCCATCATTCAGCACAAAACAGCAAGGGCATGATTCCGCCATCTAAAACCAGAATGTAATGACATTTTAGGTGCTCCAGCTGGTCCAGTTAAGGGAGGCTATTGTGCAGATCCTGTATCATACCCATCTGCCCTCAAGGATGCAAAAGCGTGTCAAACTATGCTTAGCACCCTAAGATCAATGAATCACAGTCAAAGTGATTGAACCTTAAACTATATATTTACTAGACATGAGACTAAAATTAGGTGGAACAAATCTGGAGCATTACGTGTTCTATGAATTCTCATAAATACCTGAGACCCAACAACAAGGTCCTTACTGTCAGACACAAGAGAAACAGCTCCATGTCTGGAGATGGTAACTGAGACACAAAATGTACTTCCAAGGAAGATTCAATCACACAGATGTTCCTCTGTGATACAGATGCAACGCTAAGCAATATCCCATGTATCGAACTTAAGACTAGCAAACACAAGAACAGAATTTACACGATTTCACCAGTGACTGGAATACGGCACAAAACTTTTGTGCCTTTCACAGGAAGATACAGAGAGCTACTAGTATGTGAAAACACAAAAAAATCCCCAAGCATCCTGTGTCCTCATTTTGGAGAATGAGCTTAGCTTCTAAACAACTGATTACAAACAAGGTCTGAAGTGCCATGATAGAATAAACAGGAGACAGTGAGGAACCATCTCTGAATGAAAGGCACCAGGGCTATTCTTGCAAAATGCAGAGGGTATTCAAAACTAGTTAAAAATATAAAGCAATATTGCTTTACATGTAATAATCTAAATCCTTCTGATGCTAAGTACTTCAGGGTTTTTTCTAATTGGTGGAGAGAAATTAGTAACTCCAGACTAAGTTTGCGCAACTGCTTAACAATGGTCAGGTGGACTGCCCTTGGCATCTTCAGAATCAGTGGACAAATAGTTCCTCACAGATATCTAACTTAAATGACTAAGGTTCAGTGAAACTGTGCATAGCAATTAGTATCAAAAAGAGCTCTTACAAATCCTTATCGTACTTAACTCAGAAACAATCTGTCCTCCGTCAACTGCAGACAAAACTAAGAAAAAGCAACTGATCTCTCCTGTGCAGCAGAGGACACAACTCATCAACTTCTACAGAGGAATTTATCTGACTGCATGAGGGTATCTTCACCTCTAACTCCCTGAGTAACCGTTTTAGAATTGTGCACTTCAAGGTACAAGTCTCCTCACCCTGAATTAATACAGGGCAGGCACCAAAACCAACACTGGTACTTGGTACTATCCAATGGTACTACCTTGGTACTACTACTAATGGGAAAAGACAAGTGAATACAAAGAAGCTGACTTCTTTCCAAAAGGAGGAGAACTTGTTTGTTCCAAGGCAGACTGCAAGTGCAATGACCCCCTCTGCATTAGAGGGGCACACAGGGTTGACTATGTTCAGCAAACAACCACTTTCAAGCAAAAAGCTCTCCCAGAATGGTGCTGTCATACAGATTTCTCTGGTGTTATGAAGTGGGGTAAGTCTGAGCCCAGTCAGCCGTGTAGACTTGGTTAACAGGTACTTTACATTGTAGAAGTGGTAATGGTGGTCCAAATTCACCAGTGAACACGATCCAATACCTCTTTAGTCTTGGTTACACAACAGAATAGATTTAAAAATATGTAACGTAGGTAAAACAAAGAAACGCCTATGCTACCAGCTCAATGTTATTTTAAAAACAACCCCTCATAGCCAAATACTCCAATCATAGTATAAAACATTCTAGAACTTGCTGAAGTATACTTTGTAACTTAATTCCTTTAAAATTACCAAAAATGCAGTCTTTAAATGCTGCAAATGTTGTTTCAAAACAGGAACTACCTAGATTGTAACTATTTTTTTCTGACAAAAATACTTTTTTTGTCCCACAGGCATACTTTTACTACTTTTTTTCCCCCTCCAACTCTGTAAGTGCGAAGCCTTCAATGAAGCAGTCCATTATTGTGTTTGATAAATCCACATGCAAAAGACTTTTAGAATGGCTTAGTGACCTCACCAAGAGTAAATATACCCCAAGAAAACATTTTCTGTAATTAAAGATTTTACAAGAATATCCCATTCTAGAATATCCCATTCTAGAATATCCCATTCTAGAAGTAAAATTAAGAAAACAGTATTTTAAAGGAAGGTCATGAAGGGGAAAAAAAAATAGAACACTCAGGAATTTTATTTTTATAAACTCCTATGTCTCTATCATTCGTACTAACTCATCTTCTGTCTTGCAACATAAAAAAAAAGATCAAGCAAATCTGTGAATGCCTGTGCCCCACAAGTATTCAGAGCAGGGCTTACTGACTACGTTTCATTATCAGGTAGAGTCAAAAGAATTTTATTTTACTATAACAACTGTTGCATAAACCCTTAGGTAAAAGCAAATGATTGATGTAAATGTCTTATTTCCATGAAATAAGAACAGAGATGTTGAATGTGGAACACTTAGGAAAGCAAGAGCAAATAATCACCTTCTTTCTAGTATATTAAAATGCAAGGTCAGTTGCCAAGGACTGCATGACACATTTACAGGACTGTAGACTATATCCCAGAAGTAACCAATCAGAAGATATTTAAGGATCATGGCATAAAAACACATAAAACCACACATATCACAGTGTGAACAAAAGCTTCCCAGAAGATGCAATATGATGAAGACAAGAATCAAAGTGCTCTCAGAAAGTGAAAATACAGAAATAAACCTTTTAGTAATGAAGCAGTGCTACCTCTGCATATCACGCTTGTCTGCATTCTGAAATGTTACTCCCAGCTCCCTTCCGCAAACATCAAAAACAGACCATGAAAGAAAGACAACATGAAACACAAAACCTGTAACAATAATGTGGGGACTAACAAACAGTGAGCAAGACACGTAAGACTATCAGAAGCAAAAATTAAACGACAGCATCCACAACAGTCCAGTTTTGAAAAGATCCTCATTTCAATAGAAAAAGTATCTCCAGAGGACAATAAGCTTTCAAATGCCCTCAAGCCAATTATTAAAACCTAGGTTTCTTTTTAATTTCTATATAGGAAAGTAGTTGCATACTTCAGAAACCAACCCAGTAATTAGTACTCTGCTGGGTAACACTAAATGTGCCTGTACTTTCAGCATAAAGCAGTATTGATGCTACTTCTACTGCTTTTAGACACACACTGCATTACAGGCTTTGAACTTTCATTGTAAGTGTAAGTTATTTTAAATAACAATCAGCCTACTGAAATCCTCAGGTGAAATTTATCAGTGTTTCTAGCTGTTTAACCACTAGTGATGAGATGATAATCCCAGCTCAGTAGTCACCATGGATTAAAAAAAACCACACTCTAAAATGGGATAGGCGTTTTCTCAACTGAGGCAAGATCTAACACCACCTATCTACCTTTACAGACACTTCAGAATTCAGCTTCCTCTTGCAAGTGTAACGATAACCAGAACTATATTCTAAGCAAATAATTATGAGCTGCACAACAATCAATCCCCAAATATGAAATTAAATTCTTAAATAGTATGTTTAATGTAATTTAATAAAAGGCAGAAATCTTACTGAAGAGCTGTAGTAAAAAGGCAACAGATATCTCTGAAGTTAATCAAAAGTAAAGTGTCTGATCTACGCATTTGTTGCCATAAGGGTTTTAAACCAAACACTTCTATCTTCAAGTGTACTTGCAGAGTAGCAATGTTACAGTGGCAGAGAGAAATATTCTGTTTGAAATGCAAGTAGAGCATCAAACCTGAGTTTTTCCAAATTGAAATACAAAAATCTTCAGCAGCTGTGCTAGAAAATCCAGTGATATCAGCATTTGCAAAACCTCTAAGAAGTGCTTGGAATTATGCAGCTGCTATAATAAGTTACTCCAAATAAATGAAATCTACTAGGAAGTAACTGCTGTGCATGTACAGGTGCACTCCAAGCACTAAGCTTGTACTGCAGCAGAAGATGCCTCAACAGCCTGGCCTCCGAGATGTCACATTCCTCAAAAGGTGCTAAGATGTGGGTAAGAGTTATGGCTGCTTATCACTTTTTATTATCAGAAACATACACAAAAAGGAACCAAACCTCTCATGCCACTTTTTTTATTCCTTCTAGAGTTTTAAACATTTTATTTACGATGGAAACAACAATCATCCGCAAGCTTCTGCACATTATTATTTCCTGCCTCAAAAGCATTTTACATAGAATAAACCTGGTTCAGCACTGGATCCAGCTCAAGTATAAGAGATAAAAACTTTTGTTCACTTACAGCATTTTCTGTTTGTTTCTGGTGTTAACAGACTACAGCATAGAAGTTCCCTATGACAGAGGTTTTGAACAGTTGATGAAGTGTATTCCGTATCTTAAAGACTCCAAACTAAATTATTTCACTATGAACCCGTGGAAAGTGCACGAAAGTTAGAATAAGGTGACAGAACACTGCCTCTTCTTGCATAAGCCACAAGTTACACATCCAGGTAAAACCTCCTCTCTGGGGTCCTACCAGCTATAACCTACCAGATTTTTTTTTTTAAACAGGTAAAAAGAACACAGTGGTATTGCAATGGGATCCAGCACAGTAATGAATAACATTCCACTAATGACAATCTTTGTTTTGTGGAATCATAAGCAATGGAGAGAAACTGCAATGGATCTGTATCCATGTTGTATCATCCACAGATGATATAACAGCATCCATCCTGAAGCACAATAGTAATTTAAGAAACAAAGCAGAGTTTTATTCTTTAAACTACTGCTGCCAACTGCAAAACTTACAGACTTCAGTTGTCTACTGATTCTAAACAGCTGAAATGGTATTTCTGAGTAAGAACTCATCTAAGCCAAACTCTGAATCTAGCCAATATTTCATATTGCCCAAGCAAGTGGAGAGTCCTCTCTGGAAGGCTGAATTGGATGAGTTACGCTTTGAAACCCTGCATAAAAGCTGAGCTCCTACAGACTGACTCCTTGCTAAGCCTCTCAACTCCTCAGTTTATCCACCCGCCCGCTTCAGAGCTTTTTGCAGAGGTGAAGTTATGCAGGGTATCTTCAGCCAGGGTGTCAATCACCACTATCTCATCAGTTTCAGAAGGGTTATACCCATCTACATCAGCTAGGAAGCTTACATGACAGATCTCTCTGCTCACTGAACTTAATGCATGCCCTAACATCTTCAACTACTGCCAAGAAAACACAGAAGAGGCTCTACCACACCATTAAGGCTGTTAGGTGGCCCTGTTCATCTAAATTAACCTAAAAAAAATAAAATAGACAGCAAGATTAAAACCCAAACAGAAAGGTAACTGACCCTACAATACACAGAGAACTGCTGTTAAGCGTAACAAACCAGAAAGGTTTCAAACAAAAGATAACTGACAAAGAGCAATAAAAAAGATGTGATCCAGGCCAGCCCACTGAGATAAAACAGCTGAAACAAACAACAAACAAATATTACCTCAAGACCATAACTGCCCATGGAAAACAGGAACAATTCCAAGCAAAGACCTTACCGTAGGAGGTTACATTTAACTTTCATCCTCCTTAAAGCTAGCATGCTTAATCCACAGAAACAGGGTTTGTAATACGCCTAGTTCATTATAAACATTACAAAAGCTTTACCTACTTAGCGGCAGACCAGAGGAATGTTGAGAAGCTTGCCCAAGCTCCCGCAGCAGTTCACAGAAGAACCACCTGCTGGAGACCACCTCCGTGCTTATAATAAACCTTAAGGATTTATGCCAAGATGAATTCTTAACTTCTAACATGAAATACTCAAAACAGTCATTTTCACTAGAAAAGAAACAGGCTGGTGATCACAGCAAAGTGAAAAGAAAACAACCCGTTCAAGTGACTTTCTGGCCTGAAAGACCAAGTAGCCTATTTCACTGCCTTGGACTGCTTTGGCAGAAGTCTCTCACAAGACTTTTAGCCTTGTTATGAGATATCCCAAGGCTGGGATATTTCAAAAAGCAAATGAAAACTTTTATGAAAATCAGGATTTAATGTAGTAAGAAAAATTCACACAAGCAGGAATAAATGAGGGCAGGATTCAAAATCTTATTAAGAAAACAGGAATTAGCTACAACTCAAAAATACACTGGCAGAATTTTTACTTTTTTTGGCTCACAGCTCTTCTCTGTGCATGAACTTATTCAGATATGCTGACTTCGCAGTCAAAAATTGATTTTTACTGCATTTTATTTCCATGTGCACTATGGTGTGTAAAGAGCTATGACAACTCAACTGGTTTAAATTTTGGCTAATGCACCATGCACTAAGCGAATTCTACCAATAAGTCATTTCAGAAATCACACTCTGGTACACTATAAATGTTTTTTGACTATGCATTTAATAGTTCTCAAGTACTTCAGTGTTAACCACTGACGCAGGGCCAAGCAGGAAGAGGCACAACTAGATTCCAAAACACCTTGAAAATGCCCTTGAAAGCCGTATGGCTGAAAGGGGAAAACACCATTTGACTTACAAGTATAAAGTCTGCAATTTTAGTAAAAGAATGCCATTCTTACTAAGTCACTTATAAAATCTGGATGAATTATGTGTACGTATCTATACATGTATATTACCGATAAAGTGCACTGCAAAACGAAACACAGGAAAGTCAGCTTTACAGAAAGTTTGCTGTACTTCGAAAACCAAATTATTAGATTCTTACAAAAGTCTCACATCTGGTTGAAAAACTAAGGAATAAATAAATATTGTGAAATCAACTTCTAAAAATTTAAGAGTAAGAAGGATGACATTTGCTTATTATGCATTACTTGTAAAGGTACAGATGCTAAAAGAAAATACTTCGACATACGAGAGTTAATCAAGTCTTAACTGAATTATTAATTAAAGCAATTTTACCAAAGAATTGCTGCAGTATAAATACAAGTCTATTCCCTCCCTGAACATACTGCTCCCATAATAGGTTTCATTTATGACACATAATTTCTCAGAAACTTTTTACAGAGCTCAGGAAATTCATGAGCCAATTGCCATGAGTAGAACATATGGATCAGAGTAACTCATTGTCAACATAACTCAGAGACATATGTCACTTGCTGTGACTTCTGCAGTGAGAGAAACTGAACTGATAATCCTAGAGTGACTTAAATTTGAAACCTTTATTGTCTATTCAATTTAAATAAACCCTAGTAAGGGGAAAAAAATAGGTCAGGCAGTCCTCTTGCTTGTTTCTCCACTGACATCACAGGCTTGACTCAATTGTCCATACCCTGCCCACCTGAGAGGCCCTCGGGGAGGCCAAGATATCATTAAAGGACAGTAGAAGCACAAGACCTTTGGAAGGTCTGCACCTGTCCTGAATAGAAAACAGGGTAACAGGCCATCTCAAATGGCACTGAATACCTATGTGGGGCAATCTAAACAGAGCTTCTACACCAGATTGCTCTCCACTGTTGGATGCACAACCGCACACAGATGTACCTTCAGGTGAGCACATGGGGTTGAGTGCCAAGCACCCACTACTGTCAGTGGACTCAAGAGAGCTACTCAATTCATTCTACACCATGTCACCTGAGCAGCTCCTCTGACTCTACAGACAAAACTTCCATTGATGGTCAAGTACGCTACTCAGATCACCCTACAGACACCCAAACTCAGACACCCCATTAACAAGGCAAAGTCCATCCTAAAACTAGATGGGATGATTACCAATATAGGAACCACAGCTTGGCCCATGTAACTTGAGGCAAATAAGCTCAACTAAATATTTCTAGAGCAATAATCATTGTAGCATCTTTTATAGTCAATACAAAGAGGCAGATGCCTTCAGAGCCTGGTTCAGTTAAAAGCCTGATTTTGGATAAGACTTATCCACAGCTACCCATATCCTCCCAAAGCATACAGCACATGCTCAATCTCTCTTAATGATGGCTGTAGCTAACTTACACAGCCGTATGTTCATGCTGTCATTAGCTTTATTCCTTCTTCTGTCATCTTCCTGTATTGTTCATTTTCTTCTTTTTTCCTAGTGAGTTATAAACCTTAATATCCTCCCTTAATCACTTTCCTCAACAACACTTAATACAATCTTAATGAGACCCCAGATGGTAAGAAAGTAAGAAAACTGCTGTCTGGCATTTACTTAAAACAAAAGTCAGTGCACACAGAGATAACTCTGCAAGTTCCCAGCACTGATCAGCCATCAGATGGATTCCAGTACCTGAGATTATCCAGAGGACAACAAAACAGCACCACAATCCAGTTACAGCTCTTCTTGGTGTGTGCTATACTTAGCAAAGTACTGACGCTACATTAGATGTTGACAAACATGCCTTTAAAGATTTATAGCCCGTGATAATTTTGACTTTACAAAAAATGAAAGGCACCCTTCTTCAAACCTCGACAGATATGCCAATAGTAAAGTTAGCAACAGTATTTCCTTGCCAGGAGGTCCTCTATTTTAAGCCATGGATGAAAACTGACAAGTTAGAACAACAAGTTGTTCAGGAGAAAAAATGGATAACAAGGGAGGCAAATACTTTAAAAACTGCATGATCAGAAAATAAAAAATTCAAACATTTGTTAACATTTATGTAATGAAGACTTGCATACATATGAAGAAAATGCATGTCTGCCATTTGTAAAGCCTGCTAAATTGTGAAAACACCAAATACAGTGGAACACCAGACCAAAAATGACAACCTCCTAATAAAGAAATTAACAAAATAATATTACCTTGCTCCAATCTAAAGCATAGGGAACGCTTTGCAGCTTCTATCTCTGGAGTTGGATGATCCAGAACATGCCTGCACCACTGCAGAGGACTCAGTGATTTCTCTTGAGGAGTGTGAGTCTTGGTAGGCAAGACGTACAACCTTAATCAAAATACACAGAAGTATCAGCAAGATACACAGTACCAGAAAGCTTGCTTTTGTAAGCTCACTTTCCTACTAGCTCACTAGTAATTCATAACATGCAAAGCCCTGCAAGAGGATATCTAATAAAGAAAAATATATTCTGAAGTAGAAGAGTTTACATTAGTTTTCTTTCTTCCCTCCTCAGAAAAGTAGCTGGCAAAATACTAACTCTACCAGTCTGGCATGTCCAAACAAAGTTCAAGCAGATGTCACATTAAAATCTTCCATCTAATCACTACCATTGTCCGAATTTCAGCACTGCCCAAAGTTGAAACGTGTTAGGTGCTGTACACACACCAAAGGTGCTCTTGCTTTTCCCTATACTTATCTTTACTGGAAATTTAGATAATTTCAGTATCTGATTTTATCTTCACCGAGATGAACCAGATGTTGTTCAAATCATACTTGCAATGATTAAAAAACATTTGATGAGAAACAATGAAAATCCATTTTCAATACCCAATGCCAGCAGAAAAGAAAAAAAAGCACATATGCAAGAAAATCTAGTGTATGTGCATTATTCTCAGACAAGAGTTGGCAACCGGTAAGTTGCACATTAGGAAACCAGGTTTCAAAACAGATTTCTTGGGAGAATTCTTGAGGCTGAGATCTGGGTTGCTGCTGTCACCGTGGCAGATTAGCAGGCACAGCAGATGCTGATTCACCTGGGAGAGTGCAAATCTTCCAGGAAGCAAACTATTCTTGTCTGCTGGAGATGCCTGGCAGCTCCCTGCCCTGACCACCTCCAAGACATGGGGCTAGGGACAGCCAGAGGCAGATTCTCAAGGCACCAGAAAAACACTCCACAGACTGCATAGGGATCTGGCCTGCACAAAGTGGGAATTAAAGGCAAGACCAAAACTGAACAGGATTTTGCCCCTCAGGGGGTCACTAACAGGTAGCAGCAGCCTTTCACCTTCATGGTTTTGGCTCAAGAGCTACCTAAGTCCCACCAGAGCAACCCCTCTCCAGTGTCTGCTCCATGGAGTTTTTTTGCCTTTGAAGTCAATCAGCACTGTCAATTCAGTTCACAAGGAATAAATATCCCCGCTGTGATTGCTATCTACCTCTCTTGGCAATCCCAGCAGAGATCAACTATTGAATTGCTCTGAGAAGAGGACTCATTTCCCCAGACATCCTGCAGTGCCTGACCACACATTTAAAAAGTGATACTGAGAAAACCAAAAGGCAAAGGAAAGAAAACCTTTCAGGCTTCCTGTTAACCTGCAGAAGTGCTTCAAAAGCTAAACATCTGACTGATGATCACACCTTCCTGTAAAAAGCTCTATACTACAAAGTAGTTTGACTTGCCTGCAGTTCCACAGGATTAGTTGATTTTGGGGAGTTTTGTAATTGCCCTTAAACAAAACAAAACAAGCAACAAAAACAAAACAAAACAAACAAAAAGTAAAACACAAAAACCCAAAGGTATTTAAACCTAAAATTACCAATCAATAACTAGGATATACACTGAAGGCTTTGCCTTTCCAGATAGCAGTTTGCTTTAAAGACTGAGATTACAAAAAAGCCCCAAGCAACTGGCATCACACGCCTGACCTTTCATGGACAATGACAAAGATTTATCCTTGAACTAAAAACGTTCAACAGCTAAAACAACTCACTCTTAGTGGAATAAATTTGTTAGGAAATCCCTGTCATGAAATTCTGCCTGTGGACACATACATGTGTGACATAAAGGTAGATGCTGGCGCCCAAACCTAGGATTGCTCCCAGGGAGAAAATCAAATTGGAAATTTTACTACGGCACATAATGCAATGATGACTGACTACCACCCTAGAATGTAAACAAGGAAAGCATTTTGTTTAACAGGGCAGTGTCAAACAAATTTGATATTCCTTAATGCTAGGAAAGCTAAAAGTTAGAAACAATGAAAAATTTGTTTAAGTCTGGACTGACAAGCCCAAATCAGCCCTGCACAGAACAACCACACACACAATGAAGCAACGCTGACAAAAATTTCCACACAATTTGTACATGATTCTCCAAAGCCATTTTCAGAAACACGGTATTGTGTACCATGAAGCAGATACAACAATCAGAAACATTTCTGACATTTAGACTGATTTTTTAACACTTTATCTTCTACCAAAATTAAGGATGTTTGAACGCACCTCAGCTTCTTTATGCTGCATTTTATTTTCATCTAACATTAACTTTAGCTTGATTTAAAAATTAACCTCATAAAAAAGAAAACTACAGGAAAGCTTAAACAAATACTCTACAGCTATTATTTAAATAAAGGTAATCTATATATTGAAACTAACACTTCAAAACAATTGAGGATCAATGACGTTCCACATGGTTACACAGCCAAGATAGTATTCCAGCACTGTCCCTTCACTGTTCGTCCACGTTGCTGAAACAGGTTTTGAGGCACTAGCTCTACTGATATCTCTACCTTGCAACCCCTCCTTCTGTTTGTTTTTACAGGACCATCCGTAAAAACCATCCGTCCATGTCGATTTCATTTTTTGCTTTATTCATTCGCTATTCATTTCCGATTTATTCCCTTTACTAGCACCGTGCCGTGCCTTTTGGAGCTACGTGGGCGCGTAAGATACACAATTTAGATCAACGTCTAGAAGACAAAAGCCCTCCCAAATCCCTGAAGATGGGAGACAATTTGGCACAGATTTTAGCATGAGGAGGCAGCGCTGCTCAGATCAAGGCTTTCCCGCAACGAAATTCCGCTATTTTTGATTCCTTATGTAAAGACGAGGCTGAAACTAGGCTGAGATCTGAACGATCTTGCTCGGGGTGGAAAACGAGCCCTGTTCCCCAGGGACGCCGCGACGCCCCGGGCGAGCCGGGCGGTGAAGCCCCGATCTGAGCCGCGTCCCGCACACGGGGCCCTTCCCTCGGCAGGGCGGCACGGTTTGCAAGGGGGTGGAGAGAGAAAGAAAAAAAAAAGGAAAAAAACAAGCAGATTTCAGTCTAAGCACGGAGATCAAGTGGATTTGGGGGCTAATGCCAATCAGAGCCGGGAGATCGCTGCGGGAGGCCCCGCCGGAGGGCGACCGACCCGCGGGGCCGGGGGACAGGGCAGGGCCGAGCCGCATGTACCATGTATCCTCGTCCTCTCCGCAGCCGTCCTCCAGCTCCAGCACCGCCACCTCGTCCAGCACCGTGGCCGCCGCCCCCGGACCGCCGCCGCCTTCCTGCCCGCCGCCGCCCGCCGGCGGCGGCCCGGGCGAGGGCTTGAAGTAGGCGAGGGGCTCCGGCGGGCACAGCAGGGTGGGCACCGGGCTGGGCATGCACGGCGGGCCCGCGATGGGGGGGCTGGCGGG
>VZRS01005964.1:133413-259313 GCA_013398055.1 Ifrita kowaldi
CGCTGTGCCGCCCGGCCGGCCGCGGTCCGCCGCCGCTCCTGCGCCTCCCGTTAACGGCGGCGAGGGCGGGATCCCCTCCCACTCCGGCAGCCCGAGCGCCGCGCACACGCACCCGGCAGGAACAAAGAGCCGCCCGGCGCCCCCGCCATCCAACCCCGGGGAAGGGCGGCGAGGGCCACCTCGGAGGGGAGCCCCGGGTGTTTAAACAAAAGTGCCTTCCCCCCACTGCACCCCACCGCGTCCCGCCCCGCCCGCGGGCTGGACCCGGCCCAGGGCGCCGCGCCTCTCGTGAGCCGTGTAATTAGAGCCTGGTGGTGTCAGGGTTGTAATTATGCAGATTGAGATTGTGAGGGGAATGGGAATCACAAATAGAGGCTTTGTTGGTCTTGAAAGGAGCTAATTCAGCCAAAAGCTGCCGTTTGTAGATTTGAAACGTGCTGATTCCGGGAGTTTTGGCGCAAAGCGAGGAAAGCGACGTGTTTTTGAAGTTGCGTTGGTGGTGAAGCAAAGACTGAACCGAGCATTGTAGAAAGCTACGTAACTACGTATTGGTTATGTGTAGGAGAACCCCTGAGGTGAAAGATGCCCTCGTATTGATGTCTTCCTTAACACAATCTAGAGACATAGGTGGGCTTGTAGCTTGCAGATCTTTGAGAGAGACAGATGAATAACGTTCACTCACGGTAGTGTTTTTGCGTTGTCTTTCATTGCCCAGCACTGTAAGAAGCCATTGCTTGTGTCGCTTCCTGTCACCTAGGAGGTGAGCAGAGATTCAGTGTTGCCCAAGACAACTCAGGCATCACACAACTCTCGTTGAGTTCATTTCTTCTGGCTACAGCTATAGGGGACAATCTTCTAAGCCACAGTCCTAAGCCTCCTACAGCTCTGATACGAAATTGGGAACAAATCTCCATGAAGTTAGGGTAGGTTTAGATAGATAGATATTATAAAATATTTCTTCATCAAAAGTGTCATCAAGCATTAGAACAGGCTACGCAGGGAAGTGGTTGAGTCACCATCCTGGAAGTATTTAAAAGATGTGTAGATGTGGCACTTGGGGATGGTTTAGCAAGGGGTTGGCAGTACTCAGTTAACAGACTCAGTGATCTTAGGTGTCTTTGTCAGCCTAAATGATTCTATGAGTCTGAGTTGCTCAGCTACCCACTGATCATAGCTATTGGTTAGTTGCTACTCAGTTTTTGAGCATCACCTTTAGGCAGAGCAGTGGCACTATCAGCCACTTCACTGTGCTTTGTTGCTGTCTCAGGTTTCTGGTGTAAGGAGGAGCAGACGCTGATTCTCTGTTCAGGGCATAAGTCAACTTTGAAATCATCAGCCTGTCACCATTTCCTCTCCTTTGTTTATGTTCTGGAAACTTTCTTCTGCATGTGCACAGGACAACAGCACTATTGTTTGTCAATCTTTCAAGCACTTTTGCAGTATAAGTAATAACAACCAGTCCCATAAGAATGACTAGAAAGGGAGCTAGAACAGAGCAGAAAGTATTGACTTCCAGATGATGTAACTTTTGTCAGTGAAGAGAGTAAATACAGCCCCCAGTGTACTACTTTGCAACCAGGATAGCACTTAATCCAAAACTTCAGTTGTGTCTCCTCTGTCCATTTGGAAGGAAGAAGGGGAAAAATGTTGAGAGTGTAAAAACCATCTGGCCTTAATTCTGCCATGTTTTATTAGAGTGAGTAACAGAATCCAGTTTTCATTACTGCAGATAGCTATAATCTTTATTCCCACAAGTAAAAAAGAACTGAGCTTCTGTATGTTTAGTCCCAAGCAAAATGTGTATCTCTCAGTTTGTCATCACTAATAATGGTACTAGCCTTGATTCTTGGAAGTGCATTGTTAATCCAGGAAGATTGCAAAATTATATAAAAAGATGGATTGGCAGCATATGTAAGCATATGAGTTTATTATAGATCACTGGTATGCAATTTAAAAAAAAAAAGCTAAGAAGAAGTTTATGATCATATCAGTGCTGGAGGATGCAATGAGGCAGTAGAGGTTCAGTTACACATCATAAAATTTTTTTTCACTGAAAGAGTAGTTAGGCACTGTAATAAGCTGCCCACGTAGGTGGTGGAGTCGCTGTCTCTGGAAGCATTCAAGAGGTGTTTGGATGTGGCAGCTGGGGATATGGTTTAGAGGTGATTATAGTGGTGCCAGGTTGATGGTTAGACTGGATGATCTTGAAGGTCTCTTCCAACCTTGATGATTCTGTGAAATACTCAGAAGAGATGGAGGAATTAATTTTTTTAAAATTTGAACCAAGGATGCAAAGTCATTTAGTGGACTAGCAAAAAAAACCCAGTAAATGGATATCTGAAGTTTTAAGTTGTCAGAACAGGAATGTGTGTGGACTGGATACTGCATCATTAAAAATACGTTGGTGCAGACACCAGTTTGAAGATACATCAGGAGGCACATTTGAAGACACGGTGGAGCATGTAGAGTCACAGCACGGGATCTTAAGAGTCACCATGGGAATGCTTGTCCTCAGTTATGAGTACAAGTAGTTGCAAATTTTCAAATGTCCTCTACTGTTTGTGCCACCTACACAAATGTTGCATGCAGGCGTTCATTTCAGAACTCAGTTGCCGAAGAGAAAATGCTTAGGACCGGGCATCCTGCCTTAGCATGGGTACAAATGCTTTTCCAGACAAATAAATTGGTCATAGACATCTCATGGCCAAGAAAATGATCCAGAGATTGGCTGTTCCTTGACTGGGACTGCTTTAAGCCTGATACCGAGTAGGATGGTAGAAAACAGCTTAAAGTTGTACATGCTCCAGCTACCATGCTCACAGTCAGTGTGAGAGACCCTGTCTTTTTTCCAGGCATTTCCTGTACAAGTGGATTTAGTAAAGGGTAAAAATGCATTTGACTGTGTTGTAGTTGTTGGTCTACTTTAAGTGTACTTGTAATTTCACTAACACATAATTCCACTAATGACATAGCTTCACACAGAGTTGCTCGCAGGTAAAATGTGTGTTGGTGAATACACTGTCCCATGGTTTTCATGCTGGTCTGTTTGTCTACTGCGAAGATGATTTGAACATACTAGTCGTTTAAATAGTTAACCTAATTGTTTGGGTTTTTAAACATAAATTATACTCCTCCCAGTATTGACATTATTAATAAATTGTTAATGATTTCCATTCAGTATCCCAGCAATAGCTGATGAGTTTGATCAACCCAGAACTTCATCAGCACTTTACAAACCACACTGAAGTCTTGGTGGTTCCGTTATTTTTTTAAGGCATTGATAAAATGTTTTTGACACCAACCCCAAACATCCTAATGTGCCCATGAAACCTGTTACTCCTGGACGTGAGAAATTCTATGCCCTAAATCAGTAGAAATCTACTATAGGATGCTACTTACACAGTATCCTATAGTAGGAATTTCTGAATCACTGTAGTTACTAATAGGCTGCCAATGCAGAGAACAAAGAAGCAGGAAGTTCGCAAATCCCATCTGCTCTTTGCTGGTAATAAGCTTGTTGCTTTATTCTGCAATAGCTGCAGGCTGGACCTGCCTTTCAGGCAAGCCAGTAAAGAATTAATTGCAGTAATCCAGTCTGGGCTATACAAAAGATGTGTAACAATAAGGTCAGAGCACGGACAGTAAACTCCGAGTCTAGTGAGATTATTTTAAAGTGCAGTTCCAGTCTGAAAAATGACTGTGAAAGTAGTTTTATAAAAATAGAGCCACTATCATGCTAGCAGAAGTCCATCCTATCCGGTATTCTGCCTTTAGCAAGGGCTGATAGTAGCTTTGTAAGGGCTGATAGTAGCTTTGTAAGGAAAATATCTCAGAAACAAAAAAAATATTGAGGAATATTTTCCATCTTTCAGAAGTCATTGAATCAGGACATCTGGATCATTTAATTTTGATAGCGACCAATGTGTAATAATATTTCATTTGCCGAGACCCATTTTGAAACCATTTAAACATTAGGGCTCTACAACACCCTGTGGCAATTAGAGCTGCAATTTAATAATGTATTGTTAGGAAAACTACTTCTTATTATCTACTTTAAATCTGCTGCTTAGTAATTTAATTGGGTGTCCCTTAGTTCTGGTTTTCTGAGAAAGACAGAATGATTAATCATTCTCTATTCAGCTTTTCTTTGTCATTCATGGCTATATAAAAACTCAGATACTTCTCTTCCCAGCTGACAAGCCCTAATTTATATAGCCTTATCCCCACAGAAGTCAGGCCAAAGCTCCCATTGTTTCCTGTCTCGCTCCATACCGAAAACGGAATTTTCTAACCCATTGTTTTCTTTCTGTTCTCACTCCATGTTTTCTTATAAAGCCAAATGTTCTTAGTTAAAGAAATCAGCTTAACCAAAAGCATATTGGCTTCTTCAGAAACACTCCTATATTCATGAGCATGACTTGCTTTAAAAAATCTGTGTGGACTCTCCTCCAATGTGTCATACATACCCAGATGCTTTTGTATTCTGTTATTTATTCTAATTTGTACAAATTGGCTTGATAAAAGAATGAGACTAACTGAAATGTAGTTCCCCAGAGCAGTTTTCATGTTTTTTTTCAAGGGGGTGTCCCAGCTGATGCTTCCAATTTGTTTGGCACCAATCCTGCTTTGAACGGTAGAGTAAATGTTTGTGAGAACTTCAACAATGTCACACTTGAGCTGCCATAGAGTTTTTGCATAGATACTACCTAGACCTAACAATTTGGTATTGTTAAATTTATACCTTTACTCTGCATTATTTGAGCAATTAAACATTTTCCTGAAGTTGCAGCATGGATTCTTCATTCTCAATGTCTCTTGCAAACATTCTGACTTCCTAGCTGTTGCTAATTTCATGCTAATTGACTGTCTCTTTTTTTATACTGTTTCCTTCTCTGAAATACCCTGATTCCTTCAGGCTTTTTCATTATTTAATTAATTTTAAATTGAAGGACATTGTAATCACCATTAGAATGGATTTACTATGGGAACAAATCCAAAATTGCATCATTTTCGTGAGCTCAAATTGCTCTAGAAAACCAGTGCTTATGGTATCCAAAGATACTCTCTATGAATTAAGCTTAGGGTCTGCTAGTTTGTAGATCCATCTAGACAGAATTATCCATGACAGCTCATGTTCAATGGGTTGTTATTTGATTGTTATCAAATCACTCTGACTTTCAAATGCTTTCGCCCTCCCTCCCTCCCCCCCCTTCCCATTCCTTCCCTTTCCTATAAACTGAAAGCATCAACCTGAATCTTGCACGTCAGGATAGATTTCTTCCTAATGAGTCTTCATCGATAACAAAGACTAATTAGACTTTCAAAGAAGTTTGAATATTTACGCTGTCTCCAGTATACAAGTATATTGGAGAGTATAATTTGGTTTACCACTTGATGAATAAGAAAGCGAAGGTTGAGGGGGAGATGTGGTGTTCAAGGTTGTTAATAAATGAGCTGATAATGTAGGAGTCAAGTTTTTGAAAGGCTGTTTGAATGTGAAGTACTGAAGATCACAATGACAGAAATACAGCTTCTTTCCAGGACGCTAAAAATCCATGACACACCTTCTGCCAAGACTCCAGATTTCTGCTTGACTTACCTGCAGGGAATTGAGGCAGTTGATTCAGGAAAAATGCCTTATTTCATGATGATGTGAATATACTAAAGGGTTCAACTAATCCTGATTACGATTTTTCCCCTTTTTTTTCCTTTTTATTCATCTTCTGTCATCTTTACTTTTGTCTATTTGCATATAGTTGGGGAAAGAGATTCAAGAAATTCATCAACTTTGCAAAAAAGGGGAAAAAAATTATGATCCGTGTTAGTAAGTCCATCATGTGGATACATGAGTGATTTTTACAGTTTGCAAAATGTTAGTAAGTATACACAAACAGACTGAAGGCTTTATGATGCTGCAAAGTGGTTTAGAAGTTATCATCTTAAAAAAATAAACAGCAATATGCTTAGCATTGGTTATGTGATGTAGGTAGGAAAAATTAAATAATACAAAAACCCCTCAGTCCAGCAGTAATTGAGAATTGTGTTTGAGATGGCACATCTGAGTGGCACCATGTCAAAAGAAAATTTGCAGTTGCTTGAAAGGCTTTTCTTGAGTCAAAGTGGGTGTGTTAGATTTTTAGATAGGGAATGGTTTAAAAAAAGAAGTACGTGAACTTTCATCCAGGTTTAGTTTGGTCAAGCAAGAATCTTTGCTAAATATCCAGAAAAGCCCATGTAATTTATTTTTATCGTTTATTTTTTACTGTCAGATGGGATCAAAAAAAAAAGCCTAGCATGTAAAAATTGGCCTTGCACTATCTATAACCCACTCAATCACAAAAGATACAACAAAATGGCAGAAATACCTAGAGGGTAATTTAGGTACAGTTAGAAAACCTAAGTACAAACTTTTTTCTAGACCCTCTGTTCCATAAACTGTATAACTTGCAGGGTAGTCAAGATCTTCCCTGCAACATCACTAGACTGGCATAAAACTGACATAAAAATGCCAGAACTCCTGGGTCCAGGTAGTGATGGCTCTATCACAGGTCGTGATGGATCTATCAGTCTTTCTCCCTCTGGATGCCTTTTGTCCATCCTGGAGATGAGCAGTCAGTGTCAGACACACTTCCAGGGCTGGGGGAGGGCTGGTCTAAAATCAGCCGTTTCTGGGACAATCTGGAAATAGAAGAAATGCAGTACAGCAAATGTATTTCTTGAGTACATTCATTGGATTGATGAAGGGTGTATGAATTGTGATATTACAAAAAGAGTGTATTCTTCTTAGCTGGATCTTTTCCTTGTGTTTGTTCCAATTTCATTATGAGAAGTAAAGTCCCTACTATCTTCACTCCCTATTTCATTTATGTTCCTACTGAGGAGATTCTGATTCTGAATTAGAAGGCAAGGGAGTTTTTAATGTGGTCTCCGAATTAAAACCCAGAAACCACAGTTCTCAAAGTAAGTGTCCTCCTCTGACTGGGTATCTGGGACATCTCTCACTAGAGTGGAAGAGGCAGAAAAAATACTGCTCCTTCCTGGCTTTCCTCCTGCAGCTTTCCAGAGATGTCAGTCATGACAAAATTGGTATGCTTGCTCCCAGACAGAATTTTGCTGTGAGAAAACTGGTGTTTTGCTACAAAAGGATTTACTGTTATTTTCACATATATCACTTGGGCAAATGGATAAAGTCAATGCTCAAATGCTATATCAATTGTGAAAACAGGTAAAAACAGTGTTCAAATGCATGATCAGTTATATACTTCTGTAGATACCCCAAATATTGTTTAAATATTTGGCTATTTGAAATTACAATGCTACAAATATGGTTAGCTGGGTTCTCATTCTGAATTCCAAGTTTTGAGCTACATACAGGGATTATACAATTCACAGGTCCATGGGTGGAAACTCCCTGGAGGAACCAGAAAATATGAAGACAGATCAATGTTTTCTGGAATATTCATCTACAGTCAAGTTTGACTATTAATTTCAATGGTACCATTATTTACAACAACACTATTAATTTTAAAATTCCTTAATTGACCTATTTGCATAATACTTTCATCTTTTTCTTAATATTTTCTCCCTTTTCTGCTTCTTTTAGTATTTGAACATGTGGAAAAATGGCTTGAATGCCAGAAAAAATTTGTCCTTTCTTTTCAGAATTGATTGTGTCTTCTTTTTTTCCTGAGTAGGTAGTTTTGAAATGTTGGCTGCCAATTGTTTTGACCGCAATAGCTGTCTAAGCTCCCTAAACAGATGTCTGATGACTGCACAGTAATGCCAACACTCAGACAAGTGCTTTTGGCATGGTTATATTCAGATATTGATTCTAACAGGACAAAACCAATCTCTTTCAAGTCCTGGCACAGCCTACAAGACTGTCGCTGTCAATTTATAACTGACACAGTTATAAAAACCCCACGAAAAAATATTCCATTTCCAAGCAGCTTGCTTGGAAAGGGAGGTGAACTCTGAATTTTTCTTGGATCACTCATATAGGTGCAGCAGTACCACCCAGAGGCCACTGCCATGCTGGACACTGCAGAAACAGGAGACAGTTCCTGTCCTAAAGAGCTCAGAGGCTAGAAAGACAAAGAAGATACTAAGGCTTAGAAGAGATCCTCATATGAAGATGTACTTCTAATAGTCTTGAGATGAAATCCTCCAGAATTCCACTCCCTCGCTAACTTGCTCAAGCCAAATCTGCGTGTAGACAACCCCTCTAATCATTCATATGGCTTTTCATTATGAATTAGACCACTTGGATGAGATGATGGAATTCCAAGATTTGGTTTTTGCTCCGAGGACTATGTGTTTTTTATTCAGCAGTCATTCCTGAGTTATCAATAAGCATGTAATGAATGTGCAAGTAGTGTGGCTATCCAGTGGAACATGGGCCACTAGGATCCACCCTGCACTGGGCAGGGAACGTGGCAAAAAGACTGCAGGGAACATCTTGTTCGTTCCACACACCCAGCTGTTCCACTGTGTTACACAACCTGCTTAGGTATGTTGGGGGAGAAATTGAAGTTGGCACACCCACTTTCAGGGCCCAGTTCACCTGTTCAGAGGAGAACACCATCTCCATGGTTTTAAAAGGTGGTAGTTACTGAGATGCTCGACAAGGTCTGATTGTGCCAAACATACTTAGAGAATATCTGCAGATTCTTCTCCCTGAAATGCAAGGAATGTTTGTAGGTCCTAGTTTTACTGGTGCAGGATATTAGAGCTGGGTTGCTCAGACCAGGCAAAGCACAAAACAGAAGAGGAGGCTGTTGAAGTCAAAGAACGAAATACCTTATAAGAACTCAGTTGTTTTGCATCAATTAAGCAGCTAAACAGAGCTATTTTGGTCAACAATTTCAGACTTCGGCACGTCAAGCCTACCTAAGTATTAGGTCTCTTTATGTTTTGTCTTTATGGAATGATGGATGTCTCTGCTGCTGTGAAGAAAAATGAGGTGTTTTGGTGCAGCAGAAGGAAGAAAAGGAGACATTTCTCCATCGTAATCTGGTGCCAGCTAGACTGAAGGCTGAAACCACCTCCTGGTGTAACAGAGTAGCTACAATGAGCAATATGCAAGTGTGATCAGAAAGCAAAACCAACCGAAAAAGTGGGTATTTTTAATTCTAAACAACAGGATTGTGTTAAAATGCCAAATATCAAGGAAGGCAAGTGGAGTAGCAGAGTTCTGACCTTATTGTTCTGAGTAAATAAGCTGAACACCTGAAGCTATCTCAACACTACACACATTCCTATACGAAGAAGCAAGGAATAGAGATGACCTACGGAATAAATGCCTGATCCATTTGATGTTCTTTACAAGCCTAGCTAAGGAGACTTTGTGAAGTAACAAAGAGTATGTCTTGTCAAACTGACAGGGATGTTTATTTCAAGAGGAAGAGGATGAGAGGGCAGTGTTACAGATGTTTGTCACCCTGGGTCAAGCTCTGATAGGGAGGGATGCTCAGGCTGAGCGTTCTGTGAGAACCTACACAGGATACAACAGAATATATTAACACAGCAAAGATGTTCTTATGACATTCCTTGTTCTTGTAAATATCAGTAGCTTTGAAGCAATCTACATATTTAAATGCATCAATTTGCATTATATGCATTATTTTGCTCCTTTCCTCTGATTGCTTGATTCCCCTCCTGGTAGAGCGATGCCCCAGCTTTGTAAAATGAAGTATCTATTACACACTGAAAAAAAATGGGCCTGATGAATCACAAACCCCCACATAATTTAGTACATCATCTCTCAATACAGCTTTTCAGTCTAATTTAATGCATTATTGAAGATAACACGTTCATTAAAGCAGCTGCCAGCAAACTCTTCATTTGGATTGTTTCATGGAAGGACTAGTCAAAGGGAAATGAAACACTACAGACTAATGATATGCAAAAAGGACAAAAAACATTTAAGTTTTGATACATTGGTATTGAGATGTTAATATGATTTTTCTTAATGAGTACTGCTATGCCAGATTTTATATGGTAAATCACAAACCTGGTGTTTCTTCTTAGTCAACTTACAACATATAATAAAAAATAACAAAAAACCACATGGTAAAATTACCAGGGCTGTTCAGTGAGGATGACTTAATGAGCACAGAATTATTATTTATTGTTTCTTATTGCTACTTCTCTGTCAGTGAGCATTTAAGTAGCAGATATTTTCATCCAGAGCTCCTGGTCTCCAGGGGAGTGAACTAAAATCTCTCATCCCCTCGAACACTAGGAAGTCCTAGATTCTAATGTGCTGTCTCAAATGAGTATCTGACATCTTCTATTGTAACTGGGCTTTAGCAATAACTGTTGGTCTCATAACAGGACCAAATTTGTGACATTAAAATTTTGCCACTACTTTTTTCCCCTTGTTGTGCAAATATCATTGTTTCCTGGTAAAACACAGGGTTATAACAAATACAGTTTAACTAGGATATGTCATCAGCAAGAGACCCACACCAGAAAAAAAAAATCAGTAATTACAGATTTATTGGAGCTACTGACATTTATTCATAAGATATTAATAAAATTAACAAAACAAAATATCTACTGTCTCATGTCTCCGTTGCATAATCAGTCTGAACATCCTTTAAGCCAGACAAGATGGATTACATCTTTACCCAGCTGCAGGCCCAATGGTTTAAATTACACTAACATCCATACCTCCTGCCTCCACTATGAAATGTGCAGTCAAGGAGAGAGAATTTGACTGGGATGGCCACTCACCAGTCTGTTATTAATCCATGGCTTTAATGCTTCTCACGCTTCTAAGCTCTTGCCTAGTCCAGCAGCCTCCAAACACTAACTCTGTCGTGGTCATATCCAGGCAGTCCTTTTAAACTGAGATGTGAGGCAGAAAAATCAGTTCTGAATAACCATAATCTAAAGCATCTCATGACAAAGACTAGTAGTCAACGCCTTTGTCTGTCCAGTAAGCTACTGAACTATTGATGGGTTTTGGCAACATATTATAACAAAGCATGAATTCTTCTTTCATTTGCTGTACTTGTATACGCATACACTCTCCAAAAGGAAAAGAAAATGCTTTCACTGTAGTCTCAAAGGAAGGAGTGTATCTGACCTAGTGTAGATGTCTAGAAATCTGAGCTGTTCATTCCAGGTTCCTTTGCAAACCATGGAAGTAAGATGTGCATTCATACAGGGTTAATGTCACAGTAAAATAGATGTTTGTAATCTGACCGATTGAATTGCTTCCTGAAAATGTCTGCTTCTCTATATAAAACAGAATACATCAAATAACTCAGAAACAAAAGTCTACACTGTAGATGTATAAATTTAGGCAAGATGAATCCATCCAAAGTGTTTAGATAGTCAATTTAATAAAATAGGAAAGATAAATACAACATAGTATCATGCAAAGTATGTATTTCATTATTTCATGTCAACTATTAAGTGTGCACTTTTAAAAAAAAAAACGATAAAATAGTTACCAAAATTACAAACATGGAGTGGGGTTGTTCTACTTAAAACCCTCTAGCAATTTTTGTCTAGAATCCTTCTGCGGTAATAGAGATGCATTTTCCAAAGATAATTTGTTTCATCTCAAACTTATAGTTTAAATTACTTGGGAAGAACCTTCCTCTGGAGGTTGATGTCTCTCCTTGAAGGTACAGTATGAACCCACTTCCCTCTTCATGAAAACACTACTTTAAACTGAATAGCTGACTTCTAAATGGCTAATCTTGACGAGATGAATCCCATTCATGCTATATTCAGCCAACAAATGTTTATATTGGAGGAGATATGTTTTCACAAAAGAGAATACAGCCCCTTCAAAACAAATATGTAGGAATGTCCTGACATTCAGAAAATTTCAATAAATTGTCATTGATTTTACGTACAATTTTGTGGTTTCACAGATCTGATAAATATACTGACCAATATCTTGTTTTGCTTCCTGCAATGTGTGTATGAAAGCGCATCTAAATTCTAATTAAATTAATTCCTTTGATAACCATGCAGTAGGACTTCATTTAGAAAACTCCCAGAAGTAAAAATGAATAATTTCCCACAGTGTTTTGAATTAACAGGCCAATACAGTTAACTAAACAATAGTAACTTCTTCATCATGCGTTCTGTATGTCTAAATTAGTAGATCCATTTTTCTGCAAGAGAGAAAAGATTGGTCAGAGATGCCAAGCAAAACAGTACACTCTAAATGTCCTACAAGGAAACTTTAGGGCTTTTTTTCTTTTTTAGAATGTCTACTGAAGTCTGACTGTCTGTCTTGTAATTTCATGAAACAGGACATGTCAATTTGTTATGCTTAATATACAGACCCTTGGTATGTCTTTCTACAGTGTTATAACTGTTACCATGCCTTATTAATTTTCTAATCTGATTAGTTGCAAAATCCACCATTCCCATCAGATTTTGCAATGGCTTAATAACACAAAGTATTTTAAGAAAACAAATTTTTAATATAAGTTTAGTTAACATGATCTTATCTCAGAATTACATAGTTGAAAACCAGCTTATCAGAGCATTTCATCTACATCTCTGTTTGTCTTAATTTGGTACAGAGGTACTGATTTATTGTATTATGAAATAATGATTGCCATGAAGAGAGAAGACTTAAAATCTAGCAACTTCTAGAAAAATCAATAAAACAAAATGTTTATTTTTCCCTGCCTTGCACATTTTTTTGCTCACTTTGCTCCTCAGAAAGGTAAGAATCATAATCACAGTGCACTATTTTCATTGTGATTTCATAGATTTTGTATCTTCTCTCTACTGGTCAAAATTACTCCATTAGATGAAAATACCTCTGAACCCTGGCTTATTTGTTTCAATAAAACAATCTGATTCTCAGATGGCCTTGCAATTTATTCTCACTTCCAGGGCAAGGTGCCATTGCCTCACTCCAGGTGTCTACTGGTTGCACAGGTACAACTCTACAGTGAGACCTGAAGAGATGAACTTGCAATGAGACCAAGATCTCCCACACAGATACAAAATAATTGTGTCTATATCCTGTGGTTGGATATCGTCCTAAGCACCCAGACTTACTGAGCTGGATACTTTGAAAAGGTTTAAGTACACACAAATGAGCAAAAGCAACAGCTGTGTTGTCATATATTGAAGTCATTTGAATGAAGTTAACTAAATTGTTTCTCCTACATTCAGTATTATAGTCTTGTGCCTTACCTTTAACTTTGGAATAGCAAGGCTCACAGTGCACAGTTTGTTTGTAAATCCAAATGCTGTCTCCAGCTTTTAAATCTTCCAGTGGTCTCTTACATACTTCGCACTTCAACACACCAGTCAAAGAATGAAGAAAAAGTAAAATGAAAAATTTCTCTAATACTCATACCCAGCATGCTTTCCTTTAGGAAACAAGCAGCCCCAGACCAGAATAGGGGTTATTAGTGCTACAATATAAAAACTGATCTCTGAAAGAGTAGTTTCAGAGAACAGGAAGTTAGATATCTGACTGTCTCATCTTTAGACATCTAAAAATCAGATACCAGTGTCTCAACTGGTTGTCTAGGTACTCATTATACTCAACAACCCTGTCCTTCAGCCAGACATTCCAAAGGGTACTTGCTCTGTCTTAGCTTAGGGGTTTATCCTACAATAAGATGAATCAACATTTTGAGATCCTTTTCTTTCTTCACTGAGTAAAAGAAGCAAGGTCACACATAAACATCCGACTCAGAGTAACTCTTAAAGAATCTAAACCTGCTTATTTCGAAATATTTTATGACACTTTATCTTAACAGTTAACCAGATCTCCCATTCTTGCAGTATCTGGACACTGCTTTCACAAATGCCTCAAAAAAACCTAATCTTTGAGGTAGAGGAGCATTGCCCTATGTTTCACATATGAAAATACACAGATACACACAGAGGCCACCTTACCAAGATCACAAAGAAAGCCTGCAATGGATCGAGGAGCATGGTAATTTGATATAGAAACTAGGATCTTGATACCCAGATAATTTTATCTATCTATTTATTTATTTATTTATTTATTTATTTAAAGCTAACAAAAGAATAGTAAATTCTGGTTTCTTTGGATATTTTATCCACTGATAAGTAAAAATCAGCATTAGTATCATGGTGCTATTAAAAAAACCTGCTGTCTTCCCTCATTTTATATTTCTTTGTTTAAATCAGCAAAAGGATGGCCATGTCTTCAAAGCTTTGATCAGAATTTTTACACTTTTGGTATATACCTTTACAAGGAAATGAAGATGGTGTACTGCTGTCAGCTATGTGCAAATCTCTAATGGATACGGGGTATTAGTACGGAGCTAAATGAATATTAATGATGAGAAATTGCACTACTTAGCTAAATACGTAACTACAAGCATGAACCACAGACCTACATCAATTGTTTCATTTTTTTGCCAATGCTTTCATAAGTTTGTAGTAATACAAAAATTAAGCTGAATATTCCTGGCCAGACAGGTCCCCAGTTGATTGTAGGTAACAAAAAATATATAGTTTAAAAAATGAGCATAAATATTTAACAGATAATTCAGCCACTACCAACATGTTACTATTCCTAACTAATGAAAAGCCCATTCTTCTTTATGTGGGTTGATCTGTCTAAAAAGAATGGAAGCAGACCAGAGTTTATATTTACTTGCAATAATAGTATTGAGAAGGTATTACATGGTGGTTCCCATGGAAGAAATTGCATTTCTGGCGCTCACAGACCTCAGAAAATGCCTAGTAAACGAAAAGCACGTGCAGCTTCATACATGGGAAGTGTAACGTTACTGCTGTGTTCTGATTTGTGTCACTTTCCATGTAGTAAATAGGGGTGAGAGCAGCTGTCAGAAGCAGAAGTAAAAGCTATGCAGGACTGGGCAGAAATATGAGCTATGCTAATGCAGTGATTTTGCCGAGTATTGTTTGTTAGAACAACAAACTCTGTGTGTAGATGCAAGCAGAAATAGGACAAATGAGGCAGAAAGAAAACAGACTATGGGACTGAGCACTGCCAGGCATATCCTGAGAAAAGCTTAAGAGCGAATTTTAGGCTGAGGCTTAGGGTTTGGAATTACAAAAAAAAAAAACTTCTTCTGTGCTTTCATTCTTAATGGAAATAGGAAAAAATTGCCTAGTTTTTAATAATTACGAGAGTTTTAGATGTCAATGAAGAACATTTACAAAACTTCACTAAAAACTGAATAAAATTTTACAACATGAAGAAAGTGTAAATTGATATAATTCACTGTATCAGACTTGAAGGCTTGTAAACATGTAGGACTCTAAGAATACATTCAGCTGCATCCTTTATCCTGCTTATGGTTGCAAGGAAGGAGAGGCAAGGAGAAGGAGAGTAGAGGGAGAAGGAGACAGAGAGACAGAAAGAAAAAGGAAGGGATTGTGTAGGGAAGAGCGGGAAACAGAGAAATTAGTATTTCTTACATTAATCTTCTCCTCCAGTCTCAAGCCTTCTTATTCTCACAGGTGGAGAAGGCCTAAGGCCTAAATAATCTCTTATTGTATGCGTACTATAATGCAGTTATTGCAATCAAATTATATTTCTTGGTAGCAGGTGAAATCTTCTTACCTTGAAGCAAGTCGAATGACAGTAAATTTGCAAGGCATCTAAGATCATTTTGGCATCTATGCCCAAGGGCTTCCTGCAGTATGTACATATATCTTTTCCAATTATACTCCTGTGTATATAATATAACATCAGCTGTCAGAAAAAGAGCTGCCATTGAAATCTCATGCAGAAAATTGGTAAGGTTAGCACACTGCGTGGGAAAGACATTTGTATACTGTACAATGGCCATTAATGGAAAAATGTCATTTGTGTATTCTCTCCATTCTAGTTGACAGATGTCATACACATGCTCCTGTGATGGGCAAATTGCTGAGCATAATTGTCAAGTAGCAAAAATACCTTGGTAGAAAGAATGGTCTTCTCTGGTGAACTGAATTAAGCTGCTGAGTGTCTGGGAGCATGTATACTAAATAGGGATAAAGTGGAGGGGAATGATTTCAATATTTTAATCACAAAAGTAAATTGGTAGTTGAATTCAAACTGCCATAATTTGATCGATCTGGTTCACAGAATTCTCTGTGTTGCAGAAGTACCTGAAAACTTTTTTGACTTTCTGCACTGCAGACAGAACTCTTATCTTCATGGCAGTTATAGTGAACACATGTATAAAACAGCCTACCTGGTATTCAAGACAATAATATTTTTTAAAATTTTCTCAGCTCTTGTTGCACTCTTATGTGGCATTACTCTGTACTTTATCTGGATGTAACTGTTGGTGTTGTTTTAGCATTACAAAATCAATGGGTCTTGCTCCTTTCCTGTCAGTGATAAACCACTGTACTAATACTTAATCATCTGCAGAGTTCCTTATCCTTGTATTGGAAAGGATACAAGATATTCTGGTTTGGCATTTCCAAGCAGTGGGGCTGTCCAAGTAGTCTGAACTGAAAACAGTGGGCACATTTTACTTCTTTTTCCCCATGAGGTAAATTATTACAGATTGAGCAAATATCCTGCTTATGTTTGGGAATCTCACTGGTGTGAAAACAATTTTCAACAGCATTGTCATGTGAACCTATTCCTCCACATTTGTACATAAATTTGGTCATTACAAAGACCATTCTTACAAAGGAAGGAAATTTTGCAGAGTAAGTGGCTGCCTGAGATAGAAACCTACAAAATCACAAAGCCAACTCTGTCACTTATGGCATTGGCTCTTGTTTCTATAGATATTTTAAAATGTCAGCTGTGACAAGCCTAACATAATATTAGGCTGCTGAACTGCGGTAATGATTTGATGGCAAGATCTCACTGAAAGAGAGCTTTGTATGAAAAGCTGTCTCATGATGGTGACTTCCACTGCACTCTTTTGTCTGAAGACTTGAATGCTTATGTAAATGTCTGTGTCCTTTGGTACTCTACGATGTTATTAATGTGTACTTACTGATCAGAGGTAGAATAAACAGTTTTGATAGTATTTCCAGTTATATTTTCTTCATAGGCACCATATGATGATTTGCTGTGAAGCAGAGAGTGCATAGCAATCACTAAACAGTACTACATTTTTTTAAAGGTTCCACTACACTGATGATAATATGCAAAATAAACTAAGTCAACATGCTTGTAAAAAAAAAAAATCAAACTTTGTGATGAGTTCTTTTTCTGGTTTTTTTTTACATCCATCAAGAATAATACATGAAATAAAAAGTGTAAATTAGTAATATAGTAATATTAGTAATATAGTGTCCTTAGACTGTGTTCTATTTTTTAATGACTCTTAGCGTTTCAAAATTAAATCCACGAGCCCATTGAGCAAAATTTACATAATGGTATTGGGTTTCCTGTGCTGATATCTCAGCCTAAATGATACATATCAGAAAATGGTGACAGACTACATTTTTTCATTTTCCTCTGCTTCTTTCACTTGTCCTCAAAGAGCTGTCAAACAGCCAAACAAAATTACAACATGTCCCTAGAATTAGAGCGAGGGTCTTTTATAGCACAGGCTGTTCAATGTGTGATTTGTGTTCACTACAGTAACTGTATTGTTCCTTATATCAGAGTAGAAAGGAACATACTGAATTTAATTGTCAAGGAAGTTAAATCTTCCATTTTTAGAAGACCCATTTCCAAGTTACTTAAATGTCAGTTTTGTTTCCATGGAAGGGATGGACATATATGCGACAGTTGAAGAAGTAATATTGCCATACGTGTTTTGAAGATTTCTGAATTGATATCTCCTATTCTCCAGAAATTCTTGAGGTATATAGTAATTATATACCAGTGTTTCATATCACTCTTGAATAATGTTCTGCCATGTTAGGAGCAATTGTTTATAATCATGTATTTACCAAACACTGGGTTTTTTTCAGGAAAATATAACAGATTGATAACATGTGTGTGTAAGGTGTTATGAAGCTCAGATACTCTTTTCTACATACCTGTGTTTTGTGAAGTACGTCTTATTTGATTTCTGTGCAACACCAGAAATGTGTTTAAATTGCACAGTTACTGATAAGCTGAAATGATAAATGTTTTATTTATGTTTCATAGAACATAACAATAGGCTTGTTATTTAATCAGAATATAACAAACCTGGGTTCCTCACCACAGAGGAAGTATCTCATCAAATGAACACCCAGTGCACCATTTACATTTCAGGTGAGATGAAAGTAAGCTTCCTAAGTAGGAATGCAAACTAAAGCTAAGTGATCACCTTTTGAAAGCATTTCTCTGGCTGAGAAATTCTCTTGACCAAGAATGTGCACAACACATGTCACAGGGTGGAGTATTTTGGTCGTGCAATTGCCTAAAGTTTCTTGCTACAAGGAATTTCTCTATAATTTCTCTACTCCTGTAAAGTATGAGCCTGTGCTTCTTTTTTTGGTTGCTAAGCTTATTTTTCCCAAATCTTATATTTAACTCGTATTTAACTGCAGAATCTCAGGCATTGCACACTCAATATAATATGGGTATCTACATGCTGCATGCCTGAAAGTAACACTTACAGGAAGTTGTATAGAGAAAAATACTTCCCTTGAGTGTCCTCCTATAGACAAGAGCATCCCTTGGATTTTACTAACTGACTGGAGTATTATGGTTGTAATACACAAATATATATAACCACAGCTTAGGAAAAAACCCACAACTGGAGTGTATAAAACAAAAAATGCTGAAGCTACAGCAAAAATATTTCCAAAGCATCAGTTTCTAACCTTGTCAACTGAAATTGTAAGGAAACTGAGAACATTTAAATAAATGCATAGTCTGACAGCTTGATGAGACACCAAGTGAAAACTGAGTCCCAGTATAGCCTGAGAACTGTGCATCTGATCACGTCGCTCCTTTCCGTTCGTATCAGTCACTCCTTTAGTTGCTATGGTGTGACTTGTTCACACAGCAAACTACTCAACAATAAACACTCTGTAGAACCTATTGCATAAAACCTGAAAGAATAACCTACAAAGACCATTCATTTAATAAGCTTTCGTGAATTAAATTTGGATTCAAACATCAGGTAGAGGGTATAAATTTTGTCAACTGTAAGATAACGTTGCAAATTTTAGCACATTTTTTGCCCTGCCATTCTTCTATTACTCTTCTCTATTTTAACTTTCAAAGACAATGAGAATATTATAACTCAGAGCCTGTATGTGCACAAAATTCTGAAAAATGCTAAATAATTTTTCTGTTGAATATTCATTTTTAATTTTAAATTGTATTGTCTTCGGCTTTGCTTTTATTCTCAGTCAATTTATGGGTTTTTCCTTCAAGGTCATGCAGAATTTTCAGAATACACAAATTTCAAATGTACTCCAACCCCCGACAGCAAATGTAAAAATATGAGGGATTTAAGATTCTGTACCCATTTATATCCACAGTAAGGATCAGGTGTGCATAAGGTTAAGGATGGGGACATTGACCATAATTCCCATAAAGTACCAGACTGTGACTTTTACTTTCCCTGTCAGTAAGGCTCAATAGATTTCTCCTCTCCCTGCTGAGTCATCAGCCCTGGCTCAGGCAGGTCATGACTGTTACTCAGCGATACACTGAATAGGTTATGTGTTTAGACAATTCTTCCTACATTAACACCAAATTAATCCATATAAATGGGTGGATTGATACAGAAGAGAGGTTTTCCTAATCCAAAAAGGCCTTTCATTCAAGAACTATATATTATACCTTTTGTTGTCATATTTCTTGAAAATAATTTTGACCTTGAAGAACAAGATACAATTTCTTTTATTTCAATTATTTCCACCAACAGACCTGGTGTACAGCTAGTTTTATTAAATATCCCTACATCACATTTTTCACTCAGATTTGCAATATGTGGGTTCGTAGAGGCAGAATCCACCTGGAGCATGAGCATTGCAAGAGAAATGGTTTTTAAAATAGTTTAATCTTGGTCAGAAGATAGAATCCCATGCCACAGTTTCAGTGATTAGGTTGATGATATTGTGGGTTCCGATTTGTCCCATACAGGCTTAGGAACTTAATAAGGCACTTGAGTGAAGAGTGTAATGTTTTCCTTACAGTCTCATAAAGAAACAAGTTCATAAGAAATAAGGGCATTCAGGAAATGCCTTTCCTCTATTGATTATATAAGAATTCTGGCCTAGCTGCTGTCCTAAATTTTATGTTTCAGCTACATCTCTGGAGCTACACAGGGTGTGTCTTGTGCTCCCCACTCTGTGCACTAGAGTTAGGATTTGTGACCTTCTGTGCCTAGGATCCTGGAAGCAGATTTGGAAAGGGGCTGGCATGATTCCAGAGACCAATGTGAGCTTTCTAAGCATACTGGAAATTTCTTGCATTAAAAAGTTTTTATGAATTTTTTTTCAAGAAATGGCACTTTAGACGTTACACTACTTAATTCATTGTCCACAATACCTGGTCCTTCTTTCACTGTCACTAGAGTAGTTTGTTTCTGGGAGATTATTTGGAGCCCTTGGAGGATTTTCATCTGCTTTCTCAGTTATCCTAAAATAAAAAAGAATCCACACAATAAGCAAAGAAACACTTTTTAGAAATCATTTTCAGCTACACAGTTTTAATTTACACTTACAGTCATGAATGCAGAAGCTTGGACTAGAACAAGTAGGTAAAAGAAATTTATGTTATTTTTGTTACATTTTTGCTGGTGAAAAATAATGCAATCACTGACCTATAATTTTAAGTCTTCCAGTTTATGCTGATATATTCATATATATTCATATTGGAAATTTCATCTAACTTTGATTGGACTCCATTTTCCTCAAAGTGCCTACTGGGGTTTTCAACTGTGCAATAATGTCTCAGTCATTAATAGCATTCCACATTTTCTTTTCAATATTCCATAATGTTGTATTCTTAGGCTTACTGTATTTTAGTTTCAAATTTTCTCTTTTTGGATATACTACAGTTATGTTTTTAGAAATGACCAACTAAACAGATATGTAGACTTGTTTCAAAAAGCAGGACTATGATTCAAGCAAGAGAAACCTTGTCTCCTCCAGTTTTCCCTGCCACAAAACATGACAGGCAAACAAACATAAAAATAGACCCTGTCATACAAATTATGGGAATTAAGGAATAAGTGCTAATAATGTTTCTGATGATTTTACAAAGCATCTGAGACAAAGCCTGCTCTTGTTTGGTTCTGCCACAGGTTATATTCTGGAACAACGTGAGCATTATATGCCTTAACTCTGGATGTGTGGGCTGCAGCTTGATTATTTCAGCAAGCTTGCCAAGGACTGAGGCCCTGCTGAACGACCCTCACTCAGTGCTTGTTGTGCTTTATATGCAGAGCAGTGCTGCAAGAAGCAGCACCTCTATTGTGCCCAACTCCTGATGGGGCAGGCCCCTGTCAGAACTGAAAGAGAAACTCATTCACTGGAGATGCTCAGTATATGCTTCCCTGGTCAGACTGTCAAGTGGAACTGCTGGGATAAAAATATTTTCTATTAAATAAATAGCAAAACTGCCTATGTATACAGTTAGTTATTTTCTTCTTCTTCATGTGGATATACAACTAAATGGAAGACTCAAAAAAGAGATCATCAGATTGGTACCTAAAAACATGATACTAACATCACTTTAATTGACTAAAATGGATCCTAGTTTTTGTAAATAACGGATTTTAGTAGCAGTAACACTTTTATACTGGGAATTAATTTACTGATATTTGTTTGAGATGCCAGTAGCTGAATTCACAGAACACTTGGATAAGCACAAAAATACTTAGCAGGATCTTGTCACTAGTTATTTCCATTCTCCATGAGAGATTATAGGTTTGAGTCATTTCCTATCAATATACGTGCAGCTTTATTGTTATATTTGGGTAATCAGGCACATTTTAGAAATAATAGAGATATCTTACATTGGGCAAATTCTGTTTGCTTGTATTAGGAATTCACATTTTCTGGTACTACTAAACAGCTAAAAGTCTTAATATTTGATCACTAAACTTTAGAGAGAACTATGAATGGAGTCTCACCGCTTTTTACTTTGGTCATCAGCAGACTTTACTTCAGTGTGATCACCACGGTCCTCATCTCTGAAAGTGAGAAAAAGTTCAGAACTAATAGAAGTATTTTATTTAATCTAAACATACTAAATGGACTGAATTATTTATGTTGAAGAAGAAAAAAATTGTATGCATTTCTCAGGTAACACTCCTGACTACAATGAGTAGTTATCTGTTCAGGCTCTAATATTTTTCATTTTCTTTCCAATGTGACACTGCAAAAGAATTACAAATGGTGCAAAAATGTCGAGTCCATTATAGTATTGTAGGATAATTCAGGCTGGAATTCAGGGACTTCAGAAGCTCTCTACTCCAACCTTCTGCTCCAAGCAGGGGCAGCACTGAGGTCAGACCAGATTGGTCAAGTATTTGTCTAGTTGGGTCTTGAAAACCTTCAAGGAGAGAGAGATGGCACAAGTTCTCCAAGCAGGCTGCTCCACTGCTGGACAGCCGTCCATACATCCAGTCAGAATGTCTCGTTTCAGCTTATGACCACAGTGTCACATCATGGTGCCACGCTACAGGTGAAGGTCCTGCCTACATCTTCCCAACTGACTGTGGCTCTGTCATTTTAACTTGATAACAGGCTTTGATTCAGTTCAGGCATCAGTACCATGACCTATGGAAATGGCTGTCAAAGTGTGTCCTTTGTTATCTTATCCAGCCCAAATCCCTCTTCCAACTGCTCTTATCTAGGGTTGTATACAATCTCCAGGTCTATATGGCCACATTTATACCAGTAACTCATCAATCACTGGCTCCAAAAAAGCTGATCTAATATAATAAATTTTGTATGTCAACATATATATGTAAAATATAATTTTACATTAATATTGCGTATTAAATGATCTATAATAAAAAATATTATGCATTGACAAATTGTTTAAGTTTGAAAAAAGGTCACTGTGGTTCTCATTTGAAAACAAATAAAAATCTAATGATTTTTACAGAACACAACCTATTAATGCTAATATCCAATCAACCATAAATATTTTATAAGTATATAAGGGAATGATTATGACAGGCTTGCCTCTTATTTTCCTGGTCAGCAGTAATTTTTTCAGTAAAATCAGAAAGGTCTTTTCCTCTGAAAGAAATCCAAATAGAACTGTTAAGATATTCCCCCTGTCTAGGAAAGGATAAAGTGTCACAAAAGGAAGAAATATATTTGTGCACCCATTTAAAAGAAAAAAAGTAAATTGTTAGTTAATTTTATGTTCAAAATTTTCAAACACTTATGTTATTGAAGAAAACATGTTTGTAATTTTCCCCTAGCAAGGTAAAGTTCTGTACTATTTCTTTATTTATAAAAATTATTATCTAGTACATCCAAGAAAATAAAAATGCTTTTTTAAATTGCATCAATGCCACAGTTTAAGAATGTTCTTTGCCAATGAAGACAGTGAAGAAGAAACATGAACTTTCAAAGAATTTAGAATTAATTTGCAGATTCCAAGCTACTTAATCCATGTTTGCATCATTTATTTGCAAAAATGATTTTTTATTTAAACTAAGAAACTTGAGCTTCTTAAGGTGACATCTAAATATATGGCCAAATGTCCAAAATTTTGCTTCTGGAATGACAAGAAATTACCTCTGTGTGTCATCATGGTTAACATTTAATGCATTGATCATGTCTGTATGTTGAAAATGTTAGTATCTGAAGACTCACATATTTTACACATAAGGAAACATTTTCTTTGATTTCATAAATACAGTTAAACTAGAGGCTAGGTTTTCTTCTGTTTTCTTTACTATTTTAAATGGTTCAATGAATTAGAGAATGGAATGACTTATGAAAAGCACCGTAACTACTGTAAGAAAAACCCCATGATTCTGTTTGGATAGAAGTAGAGAGCAAAACAAAAGGCCAAGTTAGCTCTGTGAAATTCATAATTTGGTCACTTCAATCCATGATAGGCTTAAAATTTTGGATACTGCTAAAATTCAGTAGTGTCTCAAAGCCTTGGACTCTATCCTAATAAATTCTCTGTGAATGAACATTTAAAAAAAAGAAGATACCCAAGAGTTTAGTGCTAAGTGTACATCTATATGTATATGTGCATATATGTAAGATTGTCTACTGTAAAATATATGGTCACAGGTTGGCAACATTTATGTGATGTTACTGTTTAGGACACGGTTCTTGAAGTTTATCTGTAGAATATGAGTGCTTGGTACGACAAATATTACGCAGCTCTTAGTAGCACAGTACCCCTGCAATTCATCCCTTTCTCTGTGCTGTAGGGCTGCTTGCAGATCTCCAGAAACTTGGCTTGAAACTCACTGAACTGACACACTGTTAAAAAAAGGAAGTTCAAGCTGTTCTCTATGGATCACTTCCCGTGCTGATTGAAATGCTTTGTTACACCTTGCTGGGCAACACTTACCATCCATGAGTTCTACAATATTTTGTTTACTGCCCTTTCTCTAAACATCTCAAAATATTTCAGTAATAATTTAATTGTGGAAGCATATAGGGCATGTATGAAAGTTTGCCCCAGGTAGTACTTGTTCAGCGGGTAGTGCACATGCCAGCAAATTAATCTATATTTTTATATTCATCTTTCTGTATAAGGAATGCTACTTATTAATCTAAAAACATTTTACAGATTAGCAACATTACCTTTCCTCACATTCCCATAGTTGCAAACTACTCACTGCCTTAGAAAAGTAGGACCTGAGGAACTTTGAAGACTTACTCCTTGTCACTTGTGGAAGAACTTGGATTCTCTTTGATGATGTTATCGAGGTCTTGGTTCCTTTAGAGACAGAACAAAACCCAGACCAAATCACAATTAGTATAGCCAGCTGTCAATTAGTTAAATTAAGTACTCATTTTAAAAAATGTTATAATTGACACATTTTTTATGAAAGAAAAAATTGAACTGATGACCATCATTTTAGTAATTCAGAGGTATAGATACAACAATATGCCCACCATATGCACATTAAGCACATACTCTTTCTGGAATAAAAGCACCAAATTATGTTTTGGAAGCAAGAAGTTATACCTAGTACTTATGTCAAAAAGGATCATTCCTGCTGAACATGCATTGTGGACAACTTCAAAGAGTGCCTGCCCTCTAACATGTTATGATACAACAAAAAATCTTTACCCAGTAGTACAATGAACCAAGTACTCCCGATATGTGAGTGAATCATATCTTAGCTAAAAAGTAATTATGGTCTAGGTCTTTCTGTATAAATTTAAAAAAAAAAGTTCTTTTGTCTATTTGGTAGGCTATCTAGACCAGGTCTTTCCCAAGTAAACTCTCCCTTCTCAGAAGAAATTTCATGTTTAAACTGAGGGATGCTGAGGTCTAGTTACACCCACTGATTCTTGCACTTCCAAACAAGAGATAGAATGTGATTTATCATTACGATATGATGTAAAGAAAAAAAATCTTCCTTGAATTAGATCTGGCTGTTTAATTAATTTTCCTTTTTCAATATACTAATATTAAGCATATATTAATGCAATGTAACTATTAAAAATAGAAATGTAAATTAAGGTATTTCATACTTTTTAAATGAACTTTTGAACTTTTAGTAGTATCAAAGCAAAACATGGAGTATTGCTTTGAGTATCTTTATTTTCCTTCAAAGGACTGTACTGGTGTTAATATTTCTATAAAACACTTCATTTCTGTGAAAATGCATTTCCAAAATGCAAACTCCTCTACTGAAATTTTTCCAGCAGCTTTACCTAAAAAGCTAGCATCTAGTAACATTAACTCGCTACAAAAAAATGATAAGTTTACTCCTCAAAAGAAAGCAATGGGGAAGGAATGATGCCTTTGATGATATGACCTCCTACAGGACCTGTTCTATAACCTGGCAATCAACAATGTTTCTTTACTGACTTTTTATTCTGACCTGTGCTGTCATGAAACAACATCTCCATGAAAGATAAAGGTAGCCTTTCAGGTTTCTTCTTGATCATGTTTATCAGATTTGGGGCTCCCTTTGATAAGATTATCAAGATCTCCATTTGTTTAGGAATTAAACAGTTCAGCTCAAGGAGAGTCTACTGTCATTTAGCTAGAATTCCATACCAGTCATTAATAAATTATATAGTTTTGGAAATTCTCTTTATAACATCACAGATTTAACACTTTTCAGAGTATTCCTTCAGAAACTGAAGCCTTGCAGTTATCCAAAAATATCCTTTCCTAGGTGAACTGGACGGCAAGTTGCTTCCTCACAACATGAAGGCAGCAACCCTAAAATTATAGTAAGTGTAAATAAGAGCTCAGGTAGTTACTTAATTTATATTTTTACTTTTATTAAAAAAAAAAAAAACACCAAAACCAAAAACCAAAAAAAAAACCAGTTGTGCATGTGTCTAGCTTGAGTAAAATAAGCGTTATTATTCTTGTTTCTTGCATCCTCCATTCCTTTCTGTTCTTAGAGGTATTTTAAATATTCATTTCAAGTCTTCTATAAAGTCTACTGAAGCTTTGAAATTGCAGCTATCTCAATTATGATCTTTATGTGCTGTGCAACCTGCACATATATATCAGCCTCAGCATTGTATATTCACCCAAAACATAGAAAGCAGATCTGGGGCTCCTGTTCATTCTGGCTGCAATCACAGGCTTATATGTAGTTTACTCAGCACAGTTATCAGTAGCCTTTCTGCTGATTTCTGCTGACTTTCCCAGTGTGGAGCAATGGAAAAGCTCTGACAGTAGCAAAGCTGTGCCCTGCAGGCCACTGTGTCTGTACTCTCCCATGTCTGATTGTCAAAGGCATGTAAGCATTTGGAGAACCAAATCCCAATGTGCTTTTAATGAGATTTAGCTCAGTAACAGAGATATATTTGAAACTTTTACTCATACTGTTGATACAAAATATTCTGTTCACTTTTTTACAATTTTAAGTTTTGTAATTTTTAATAATTTCTGTGGGTATTTCTTTCAGAATTAGATACATTACTCGAAGAAGCCTTCTTACAAAAAGAGTCCAATACAATGCAGATAAAATATACTCCCACAACAAGGCCCAAATACTAGAACTTTCTGTCTTAATCTTTGTAGTATCAAATACTACATAATTGAATGAGTAATGCTGTAGAAATTTACTTTAGAACACTGGAAAGTTATATCACCCATATATTTGTTCTTGTAGGTAGCAACTTTCTGTCAAAAGGGGAGGAAGAAACTCCTTTGAGATGAGCTCGAAAATGGGAGAGATGGGCTCTAAAACATGTTCTTTTTAAGTTTTCACATGTATTTTAACACTCTTCCCACGTAACTTCAGATTTGCTTTACCTTAAATGGCTTTGTTCACTTTGCACAGAGTTTTCAAAAAAAGAATGAGGAGTTACTTGAAATAGTTCAAAGTTGACCTACTGCCTGATTGGAAATACTGGCGGAAAGAAATTTCCAGTAATTTAAGACCTATTCCTTCAGAAATGCATGTACTGGCCCACATTAATCCTTGGTGCAACTCATAGGATAGATGAGTTAGTTCCCTTCTGTAATCTTTAAATCATCATGACTTTGCAGCCGGCAGCATTTTGTAACTTCCTCTCACATTATTTTGTCCTTGTCGGTGCTTTGAGTATCCCAGTCCACTGACTGGCCTGCAGGGAAGATTTTACTTGTTACCTAGGTGAGGCTACTAGTGCACTCCTTGTCATCTACAGGCTGATTCACACAACACCAACTCTGAAGAGTCCCAATAAGTGAATAGAAACAGTTGCAGCTGCTGATTTCTGCACAAAAATACAAGCAGGCTGACCTGTTCAGTTAAACATTATGGCTCCTATGAAACAGAAGTTCTGTAAAAGAGAACCTTGGAAGATACAAAGTTGTTGTACTGGTAACATTTCTCAAACTTTCAGCCTCATGAAACCTCCTGACATGACTGCAGCCAGTAACCAGGACTGACATCCTGCAAGTTCTTTGCCTCGAGGTGGCTGCTTTAGTGAAAAGCAGAAGTCATAGGATACACTACTGCAAGCTACTGGTTCGAGCATAGTTCAGGTTATTAGCCACTAAAGTTAAAGAGCTGTTTTTTATAAAAGGACAAAATGTAAGGTAGGACAAACTGTAGGACATGGCGCGTAATTCAGAATTTATCTGATTGTGCTCGGGGCATACTTTTGCTGACTTTTTAAATCTCTCTTTGTAAGCAAAGCTATGTTTACTTTAGCATTAACCCACAGCACTATCAACCAGTGTTGATATTAGAACATAATCCAGCCTCACATTAAAAATTAGAGTAGATCTGCATAACAGGACTAAACAGAATTTCAGGTTGTTTCACTTGAGGGTTGTTACTGTGTTAAAAATCAGCAATTTAACTTAGATCATTTTTAATTCTTCTAAGAGAGGTGACAAGTATTCAAGCAGAAAAAGACTAACCTATATTCATACATTAAAAAAGCTCCTTGAATATCAGAGTATCGGATGCAGTGAAAGGCTCCTGTGGAGAAGGATTTCCAGTTGCAAGTATAATTTTCACTTGAAAAAATAAACTATTTTGGTGTCCAAGGCTGGCTGAATTGAATTCATACTTCTTATATTTGTCAACAACTTTTTAAAACATAGATGATGATGACGGAAAACAGCAGCATAAAACTTCTACACAAAGCAGTTTAGACAATCTAGGGGAAATGTCTTTCAAATATGGTAGGTGGCCTGTAATAGATGTTGACATTTTTCATAGGTCATTCCAAAAGATGCCACCTCCAAGTATAGTATTTTCTGAGACAGCCATTAAATCCCTGTGAACACTCTGCCTAGGGTGAATGTGTTTGAAATGGATGAGAATGAGTTAGGTCAGACAGCCTGCCAGGAGGAGAATATATAGTTTGCTCACAATTCAATAGGATGAAATATTGTAATAAAGACTCAGGACATGGCTGGAAGTTTTTAGGAGCACGTAACTCAGGATAACTAATATGTATTTTTGTATTCTGCATAAAAATATTTGGAATGGCAGTACAGAAGATTTTGTATCACATATTGTACAAAAGGTTCTCAACTACTGGAGAAAATTAATTGATTTATTATAAAATAGAAACATTAAGATTTGGATTAAGACCTAGGTATACTTGTCATTATTGTTGGAGTATGGAAGACAATTCTATTGATTAATTTACTTTTCTGTTTGTAAGTGACCACCTCCTGAAAAAAAAAAGCCTATTCTGCCTTTAACAACATCTTTGCAGAAAAAATGCTCAAAATAGCACTGTGAATCCAAAGAAAGCCCCACCCCGAAGGATAGAAAAACACCTGTGCAACTGGGCCACTGAGGGCCTCATGCTATAGGCTTGTTAGCCAGGAACTTTGCTGCTGCTGTCTTCTATTTTGCCTCTAACTGCTTGTGTAAAATAGGATTAGAAATCTGACAACTAATGAAGGCAGTCCAGCAGAATAAAAGACTAGCAAAGAACATAAGTAAAGTAGGTTTAAAAAAAGCTGTCAAGGCAGGCTGCATGCAAAATGTATGGCTCAGTTTAACCAGGGATTCCTATTCTGCCGTATCTTGGACCCCTATGCCTCTCAGACACAAACAGAAAGGGAAATTATGTAAGGCTTGTGTGACAAGCTCTTCAGAAATCAGCTAAATTTCAAAAGCTTAGTATCTCTGATCCTATATCAATATCAGCAAATGTTCCTTCTTTATGGAACAAGTGTCTTTTGCTTTACCTGATTCTATTAATGTTAGATATCTGATACCTTGGTTGATTTAATGTAAGAAAGATCTGTGGGCATTTTCAGTAAGCAATCTTTAAAAGTAGAAAAATTGATGTAATATGTAATCACAACGTGTGGATTTTTTTTTCCTTTTATGCTCTGTATCAAAAAGTTAGAGAAATTGAATTGTCTACATTTTGCTTTGCTTTTCAGTCTGCATTTGATTTCTAACTCAGTTTGCTTGAGATAGAGATCTAATACTTTTCAGTCCTTCTACTTTGTGATTTATGCTTGTGAATCTCACTTATTTCAGTGGATAGTGGTGTAACTGGTGTCAAGTCGGATCACCATCAAAATGGAAAACACAAATGAATCAAATTCACACATTCATGCACATCTCATAGTTCTTTCTGATTTCTTGGGGTTTTTTTAAATCTTGAAAACATTCAGGTAAAGTTCCAATGGCATAGAAGCAGGAAACACGAATCACACCAACAAAAAAGCTTTAGTGATGTTATTCCTTAGAGAAAGCAATGAAAATCTTTCTAATATTTGTATTCTCAAATTCTGAAGGCAATGAAGAAAGCATGAATAAAAATAGATTTTAAAAAGTTTGATCACATTTTTCTGACTGTCTTTAGTGCTGAGGTGAAATTGTGGGAATGAATAATGAAATTTTAAACATACCCCAGCTAAGCTATTGAACCTCAAGGATCAGGCAGTGGAGTATGAGCCCACGACTCCCTCATTATTCAGCGAATACTTACCTAACCTGTAAAAGTCCTGAGCCTCTATCTAGTTCCAAATGTTCCCTGATTCTTGAAGGCATTCTTGCCTTGTTGTCTAGAATTTCATCATTCATCTTTGCTGATACACCAACAGTTGACATAATACCCAAGCACCAATATTGTAAGTGTTATTATATAGACTAGAAAACTGAAGGACCATGCATATTTCAGACTTGCTGGAATGCCTTTAATGACTGGGCCACTTGATGTCAAACCCAGGCCTACTCAGTGAGGTTTTGAATCAAGTCACTCTGTCATCATCAACATAATCATGAGCAATCCAGAAGCACCTCTGTTAAAGGAGTCATGCACAGTATTTTTAATAGATCTGCATTTGTTTTCTGATTAAAAACTACCGAGATGACTCCCTATTTCTAGTAGATGATATAATAAGATACATATAATATTTTAAAATGTGATACCAAACAAGTGGCATCCGATGTCCTTTCTTCAGTGATCTCTCCCAGCTGACCTACAAAGCATTCTGATCAACAGCTTCTTCTTCTGACATGATGGAATACACAAAGACCACACTGAGAAAGTCTGGCTAAAACCATAAGGACATTTCTGAACTAGTCATGTCAGCACAGGAAAAGACAAAAACAACCAATTGCCAAGTGGACCTTCCAACTCTGAACTAAAAGAGTTAGTCCACAGTATATTAAATGTGTCAGGCATCTTACTGGATAAAGTTTAACATCATGGGCCCAGCTGAATTTTGATCTGATGTTATGGCTGCTTTACTGTGCCTGTATCAGGTTTTGTCCAGTATAACTGAGACTGAATAAAGGAATTTTTTGAGAAAAGATTGGCATTTATCCTGGAGCAGGGTGCATTTCCTTCCACATTGTTATGCTCACTAATCAGTGCCAGGAGCCCTCACTCAGACCTTTCATCAATAACCGCTGAGGGTAGGGAACAGAAGAGCAATGCAGTCAACTGTGAAAGCCGATTTATACTGTGCCAAAACCAGTGTAATGCTTAGCCCAGAGGATTTTGGAGTTAAATACAGAGGAAGAAGCTGTTGATCAGAATGTTTTATAGGAGATAGACTGGGAAAGATCACTGGAGAAAGACAACTTATTCCGTTTTTCTGGAAGGATATGTATGACCCTGTAAACACTGTATTAACATTTCAGTTAGGAATAATGGGCTTGGATCTCTTCACAGGAGCTGTGCAACAGTGAATCATTTGTATCAACAGGCAGAAAAGCTGCAAACCAGCATTACAGCGAGTGCCAAATCTATCAGAATTGAGAGACAGAAGGAGCCTGTCACTTGGAAGGGCCTTCTGCTGAAATGCAAAAAAAAAAAAAATTAAAAATTACTTTATTGATTTGTACTATCAAAAACAATTTAGAAAGTGTAAAGCCGCTTCACTTTACCATGAAGAAACAATTGTCATTGTAGCAAAAGCAAGCTAGTGAATTGTGTGTGTGCTTATGTGAGTTCTGTTTCAGTATCCTTGCTTCCAACGATTTTTGAGGGACACAGGTGTGCTCCAGAACATTTTAGAGGTCTCCAGATGGTCTAGATAAGAAGTCAAAGCAAATAGAAGACATCCCAAAGGAAGATTCACACAGAAATTATTCGTGTAGGAGCCATGCCTTTAAATTTTGGCCATCTAAACTTCAGTCCCACCTAAGATAATTCCTTTGAATATTTCTAGTGGCTCTTTGGAATTGCCTATCTCATAGACTCATAGAATGGTTCGCGTTGGATCTAAAAGATCATCCAGTTCCAACCCCTGTGCCATGGGCAGGGACAACTTTCACTAGACGAGGTTGCTCAGAGCTCCATCCAGCCTGGCCTTGTGTACTTCCAGGGATAGCAATCTAATGAGAACACGTAGTTAGCCGATGTCTCAAAATGCACCTACATGTTCTTTCAATTTTGTGCTTTAGAACAAAAAAGGTTTAGAACCTAGCAGCTCTAGAACAAGAAAGGTTTTGTCAATAAATGCTCATTTAGAAGACCTGACATCATGGTTTTAATTCCATTGGTTTGGAAAATTCCAAGTCAATAGCAATTCACTAATTTTTTTTTTTTTAATAATCTAAAATAAACCCCTGTATCTTATATTTTTTCCACTTTTCAAAGTTTCCTGATGTTGGTAGAGATAGAAATGTGAGTCCATATTATAAGAGTTAGTTTAAGCACAGGTAATGAATGTGTCGTTCTTTCACAATCTATTGCAATGAGAACTGAGATACTATTGTGTCAAACAGTATCATTTAAAAGGAGCATAATAAACACAGATTCACAGAATTGTCTGAATTTTCTACTACCTGACAGGAGTAATAATAATGAGTAACCCTGTACACTAGGGAAAAACTTGTACAGGAGGAAGAATATAGGATTCTCTTAATTATGCCAGAAAAATGTATTCTAGTCCCTTCTGTTCCCTAGAATTTGCCTCTCTCACCCACATACTTACAAATATACAGCTGAAATATTTTCTTCAAGATAACTTCTGTAGCTGGCATAACAAAAAGACATCCTTAGTAAGGGTTTCTGCAATATGCCCTTTGCCCCTACAGACTAATAGTCTTTCCCTGGTAGCAGACAATCTCACTACAGATGCCTTAAGAGCTGAGTGAGATCTCTCTCTAATCTCTTGTATACCCCTTGTTACTATCACCTCAAAAGCTTTTCCTCAGGTATGTCCAACATGAATTAATTCTGATATATCTATGAAAAATAAAAAGATTAATTCATTAGTTCTGCAGTTTATGAATTTATGGAAATACGGCTTTTTGATTATTCTGCATCCTTTGGTGGTAATAACTTTGTAAATGCCCTGGTAAATGTGGCTCACTGTGCCAAATACCATTATTTTCTGTAACAATGTGTAGTTCAATACAAGCGAACCCCATTATAAAAGCCTTTTTATAGAAACACAGATTTTTTTGTACACTAACTGTAATCATTAATCAAAGACTGACTAAAACTGTGCAAAACACCCTCAGAATGTTTGAAGTGGTTTAACATGATTTTCTGCAGAATACTGTTCTTTTAAAAATGCCAGTTTTTAAACACCTGCATTTAGTAGTTACTACAATTATGGAATGGAAAAATGCAGTGTGAGAATCTTGCATCTTCACTGATGTACAAAAAAGCACAAAAAGGACTTGATAAGCAACGAATAAAAGGCCCATTGAGGAAATCAGAAAAATGTCTCTGTACGTATCCAGTGTAGTGCTCATCTGCTGCTGCATTTGTGAGATACCAAGAGAGCTGATTTGACCTGTTATGCTCTGAAAGATGCACAATTATTAGGCAGTAGTTTATTAGAAGTAGTATCTTTCCTTTTTCTGTGTCCTAGCCTACTTATGCTGCCTAGACTATCTATAGATGCCCTAGCTGATCATGAGATGCCTATTCCATTTTCTTAATCATATCCAACAGGTGAAGGTCCGTATGTCCATGCCTTTAGATGTGAGATAGGTATACATATACACACACTCTGTGTTTGGATGCCAGGTGTAACTGTTGTCCTTAAAAGAAATACAATAATTGCTTTTGGTTTTTTACAATTTTAGCCAAAAGAGAGTATCTGACATCCTTTCCAGGTAAATCCTTTCTGAAAGATTTTAGTTTATCGCTGACCAGTTTGTTAAAAAGCCAATTGCCATTTTCCACTTATTTTATATTGAAATGAATTCATTATTCCTTTAACATCCCTATCAGAATCCTGAATGAAAGACTAGTAATCAATTAAGTCTGACTTTAAAAGCATGACCTGAAAATCTTTCTACTCCAAGTAAAAATATAGGTAACTGAAGGATGCAAATTAAAATTGTGTTCTAATACAAATTGATGTTACTGTGTATACTCTTCATGCAACTGTTTACTTACCCTGTGTGACACAACCATTTTTGCCAAAAATGTAGTATTTGTGTGAAATCTTTAGTAGCAAAAGGGAACTTTTGCTGGCAGCTGATTAATGCATTTCTGGCTAGCGAAAATGTAACAAAAATCTGTAGTTGTGTGAAGTTAACCCATCAGCAGCAGATGGATGACATCTGAAGCACCAGCCAAATGTAAAGGAATTATAGCAGCAGTAGAGAGGGCTAAATTTTGCCCACTAAGATTACAGACTACTTACAGTTTATATACTGACACAAATAGCCGTGCACTGTTGCCATAGAAACTTGTAGACCAGTAAAATATTCCTCCAGCTCTTCACCAATGAAGGGACAGGAATACAGAGCTTGATATGGTAATGAGAGCAACCAGGGGATGATGAATGTGAACTGATTGAGGGTGAGGATTAAGTCAGACCTTAACAAGCCCCTAGCAGTGAAGAATGGCTGTGACTTCCCTAGTTAATACTGGGCGTATTTAATTCTCTAAGATCTTTCACATTTGTTGACAGGAAAATGTTTCACTGGAACATTGGGGTTTTTTTCCTTTTCCTAGGGATTACACTGTCAGACATCTTTTGGATGCTTTCTTAGTCATTTTGTACTGGTTTTACATTTTGAGGACTTTGGGGGAGGGGAACAGGATTCAGACCTCACAAAACTGAACTTTATGAATCAAATTAAATAAAAACAGCTAATTTAAATTAATTTTAATGTCTGCACCACTTTATATTTCCACGTAGAAACTGCAAATGAGCTATTTTAATTCTCAGTGCATATCTAGAAATCTGTTTCTAATTTAATTCAATTTTTAATTGCATATTCAGGCTTTTTACTCTGGTCAAGGACACAGAGTAAAATTTTTTGCATGTTTATAGAATCACAGAGTCATAGAATTTCCTTGGGTTGGAAGGGACCTTAAAAATCATCCAGTTCCAATCCCTTTCCCATGGGCAGGGGCATCTTCCACTAGACCAGGTTGCTTAGAGCCCCATCCAACCCAGCCTGTAACACTTCTGGGATGGGGTAGTTATTGCTGATTGCTTTGAAAAAGATAACATCTCTATCAACACAGAACCTTACAATTTGCTGGAATTTTAGTTTAAAAAATTTTTTTAAAGTCTGTATTTTTTCCACCAACAATTTTTATGGTATTCTGCAGACTTTCAAAGATTAGTACATGTGCCATCTAACTCATCCCTCAAAAACAAATCCATCTGTTGAAACATACTAATTTTTTCACCCTAAAGGTATATGTTGGGTTTTCACCATTCAAAATGCTAACACTAGAGCGCACAAGTCAGGGTGTTTTTATATTTATAATAAAATGTAGTTAATACTTCACCCACAATGTCTTGAAGAGCAAAGAAAATACACTGTATAATCCATACTACCCTGATTTTTCTCTTTTCAAACATTTGCAGCAACTACCTATATGCTGCTTTTTAAGATGCAGGCTGGATAGACTGAAAGATTGAAAAATGAAACATCTGAGATAACTTAGCAAGTCAATGAGAGGGCACTCAGAGTTTGTACTTCTAGGCCATTTGTTAGGAGTGGATAAATGCTGCATTAATCCCACACCGTGTCCAAACGAGCCATGAAATATAGAAATAAAGCAAATTGGGTACTTAATATCACAATAATCAATTCTTATCAAAACATTGGTTTGATTATACTGTTCATGTTACCTTGCTGTAGCCTGATCGTCCACATCAGACTTTGATTTCTGACGGGTCACCTGTTCTGATGGAAGGGCAGCTCTGCAACAGGAATGGTGAAAACATACTTAAGGCACAAGAAGATACCTGAAAACACACTGTATCACTTAAATGGTTTATTATTGTAGATATTGTATTTCTTTCAGGTGTAACCACAGTGAGTTTGCATTGTCTTTGAGAATTTTTTTCCATTTCTTTTTCTTTAAATATATATATACTATATAAACATACATATAATATGTGTATAAAGAATTATACATATATAAAAAAAGAAATGTAATGCTTTAATTCACTAGATTACCACATCAGCTGAGCTTTTTGGAAAACTAATATGCCAAGACTAGCTGTTTTGCTAGTATGGATATAATAATAAAGTGGAGTTTCTTTACTGTTCAAAAATTATTTTCATAGTAAAAAAAGTTGAAAAACCTTTTCTCCTACCTAATAAACAAATCTTATCTAGTAAAGACAAAACTTTTATTTAACTAGCAAAGCAGTGGTTTTTTAAAAGCTAAATGAGCAAAAATTTACAGTTTCCTATTTTTCTCTATTTATGTGAACAATCAAATTGGTCACTCCAAGAGTACTCAAATTATGAGTAAAGGGATAAGGTGGCAGATGGAGTTGATGAGGGTTACCCGCTTCTTTAGAGAATTTTTCTATTAGTATAGCAACTAAAGCATGACGTTGCATAGCCGTCTTAATTATAAATCATGAAATTGCAGGTTGGTTAAGTAATCTTTTCTTAATTTAGACCATGTGAAATGTACATTTAATTAATGAATTAATTTAATAAATTTATTTTCTAAAATTAGAGCAACCTTTTCAGACACTCGAATAAGTTCAGAGTACTTTCCATCAATTCATCCTAAGTTAATGCCTTCTATTACAAGCCTTTCCACGTGCAGAGCTTCTTGATTTAACTTTTTCTTCACGTGGCTCACACTCTCTCTTTCACAGACTTGAGAGCATCAGTTGCATATAAAAGAGTATTTGCATTAGCAACATATATAACTGGAACTAAAATTGCGAGGCAGTTTTTAACATTTTATGCAGTTTAATGTTTTTTCAATTTGAGTAAATATCCAATGAAATGTTCTAAGCTATATGCAAATAATTGCATTTCTGCAGGGAAGGAAGTCTTCTTCATGCACTTCTGCATGTTGACTGGAGAGAAACCCTCCCAGGTAAATTATACATCGTTTGTATCATAAATAAATGTAAAATAATAATCAAGGTTTATGCAAAGGAGTGTGGTACATTTCTAAATCTACTAAGAAGCAAAGTAAGTAAGACATACATTGTTGGAGCCTCTGAATTTTCTGAAGTGGTTCTAGAGAAAGAAGAGTAAACATTTCAGAAACCAAGTAGCAAAATGCAAGTATTTAAGCACTTTGCAAGATTTAGATTAATCAACAGCAATTACTTTTACTTTCCCTTCCTTCCAAGATAATATTTTTCTTTTCTTTAAAATGCAGAATATGTTTGACTCAAGTAGCATAGTACTAAATTCAAACTATATTTTTTATGTTACTGAGACAGTAATTCTTCAATTAATATTCTCCAGTTAATCACTTTGATTAATAGTGTTTTGTTTTCAGCACACAATTCACAACCATAAAACTCAAATACAGTGAGCTGCTTATAGTCTGAGCTCCAACTGCAATTTCTTTAAGTGTTCTGTAACGTGTGTTTAATCAGGTGGGAACTGAGTTCCTGAGTTCCAAAGAACTCTGGAAGTTTACATATCATGTTTAGCTATGGAAGACTAGAATCACATCTCAGACTCACAAAAGTGTATAAATAACCCTGACCAAGAAAATCCACGTATTGGATTGCTGGACTCCCTTCCTGAGGATAGCAGATCAGTCAGTCATTCTCAAAGTTGAAGAAAAGACATAGCTGACATAGCTCTTTGCTCAGTCTTTAAGAGTGATAGTGACCTTTAGAAACTGTGCTTATTAGCATCTATGCATGGCACTTTGTTTCCTGAAACTCACAGGCAAGTAAAAGGCTTTCCTTTGATAACTATTTTTAGTTATAGTAATATTCACAATTTGATATAGCTTTCACATTTTCAAAGCACTTTTAAACATAAACCAAGTAATCATTAAATGTCCATCACTTTTTTACCAGCTGTTCTTGATGACAGCATTGTTAGAGGATCCAGGAAGAGTCATGAGAGCTTCAGAAAAAATATGCCTGTTTTCAGTCTTCTCTGAACTGTGAGACTGGAGGAGTAACTGGATAATTAGTGTTGAGAAGAATAAAGGAATTCCAGCTTGCTTTTGGAAGCTGGGTGGATGCCATGTAGAGCATTATCCTATGCTTTCAAAATTACCATCATCTTAGCAAGATATTGAAATGAAGCCAGATAAATTCTTCTCAGTTGGCACATTGAGAACATCTAGTAAAGGCTGACTTCAAAGAAAATAAACTTTAACGTCTAGGAGCCATCTTTCTGCTGGGTGGAGAGTGACTTTGAATCTTGGCCAAACACATAGAGGGTAGTAAACACAGAATAAGATTTTAAATAATTGCTAAACTTGGTTTTAAGTCTTCCAGTGCCAGACATTCCATAAATTCCCTGGGTAATAGTCTACCAAGGCTTATACCTAACATCACAGCATATCCATTCATTTCCATTTCATTTAATTTTCATCATTGCTGCACATGAGACTCACTTTGGAAATTTCCCAGATTAAAACTAGGGAAGCAGAAGGCCATGCTGCAAAAAATAGTGGGCATAAGCAGAGAATATCATGAAGGTTTATTTATTAATATTTTAAACCATCCATATTCTGCTTTTAGATAAGAGCACAAGAAATGTTCCCTGTTCTTTCTATTCTGCCAGGAAACAACCACGACTTCAGAAATAAACATTAAACATTCATCTGCAAGTAACTTTAGTCTGATTTTTTGTTGTAAACTATTTCTTGGACACTTTGCTGACAGGGGACTTAGTAGATTTTGAGGTTTTGTTCACACTGATACCCAAAAGGGCCAAGGGTTAGCCCCTGACTGTGAACCCAAATGGCAGCAACAGATCCCTGCCCTTATGGCCAGTCTCTCTACAGCACATTTGCCTTGAGGAGAATTAACTGGAATTGTCCAAAGTGAAACCATGAAGGAAGAATGCAAGCATGATAGAAAAATTTTGGGACCACTTATGTAACCTCAAGTTGCTGGCACTTCGTAAACTCAGGCCCTAGTCAATGCTGGGCATCAGGCTGCGAAGAACCCAAACAAGCACTTAGGCATGGGATGCTCTCTCTTTGCAGGGCATCCTATGCATCAAACTCAGCAGATCAAAGAACTGCCCTCCTTTCTTGCTCCCAAAATTAGCTCTAGCCAAGAAACAACCAGCCGTCACTGATACGCACCGTTTGCTTTCCACTGCTTCTGTCGGGGTCTTACTACTTGAAACTGGGGGAGGCATCCAAGATTGCCTGTAAATTGTAATAAATAAAATTTTCAGTGTTAGTTTAATGCTCTGGGGCTGAACAGCATACTGTGAATGTTAGAATAGAAGTGATGAAAAATGCCTGGAACTTTTCTTAAATTATCAGTATTTTCAAAGACTGCATGTTGATACTTTTTAGACCATTTTTTACAGAAAACTGAACGGAATAGGAAATAATACAGTAATTTTATTTATTGTTGTGAAAAATGTATTCTGTGAGTCTAGGTGATCTTTTCTGCAATCTGAGTGGTACAAATAAATGGATCATTCATGGAAAGGACAACCAGATAAAATGTACAAAGGAAAGCATGTCAAGTATCAACACAAGAAATACAATCAGGCTATTAGAGGTCACATAAACAGCACAAGCACTTTCAGTTCCTTTTTGTTGTTGTTGTTGTTTTTTTTATCCTCAAAACTATCAATCCAGCAATTGTTTGTGAAGTAAAAACAATTACACCAGAAGCAATACAATTCATTGATGCCCTCCCATATCTTTCAAGAGCCTGGACTGAAAACACCATGAACTTCCACCACACAGACAGGTCTATATGTTAACATAAACACAGTGACATTTTAATTTCTATATTCATTATTCTACTGAGCGTATTTTTTATGCATGAGATATGAAATAAAGTATCACAAATGAACACAATTTGCAGCTGGATAGGATGCAGAAAAATATGGCTATCACCAGCAGTACATTTTAAATTAAGAATGTACTTAATTCTACACCCTGTTTTTATTCTTACCCAGATAATGCTATCTGAAATCCGGATTTTTAAAGGTAGCTGTGTATCGTTCAGAAAACTGTGTGATTCATATGCACTGCAACAGTACAGGGTCGAGTCTGGCATCAGAGATTTCACTACTTCAGTGAGCTACAATGCTTTAAATCTGGACATTGAAAATGAGTACACCAGCTGAGTTAGGGGCTGCAGCCAAGAGTTAGCACTCATTGTGCCACATCCACCAGGCTCACAAAACTGGCTCTACAGAGACAAAACTTGTAAATCCCATGGAAAAAGACAGAGGATGTAAAAGTTTAATTCTTGAAGTTTGCTGAGGAGTTTGAGTGTGCTGGAGGAGGAAGTTGGTAATTTTTTAATGCAATTGTGATACATTACTGAGGCTTAATACAGTGCTATATACCCTCTGGCAACCAAGCAGTGGTGGTAAAGAATACCTTTTTTTCTTGATTGGAGAAGTAGCTGCAGTATTTGTGGATGCTGCATTAGGAGTCCAAGATTGTCTGTTAAGGAAATATACTTAGTGAGTTAATCATCAACAAGAGTATCATTTTAAATTGCTAAAAAAAAAAAAATGTTTCTGCTATCAGAATGATACAAATGTGTATGGTAAATGCTATAACTATGTTTATATACCTCAAAGGACACAAGATGTGGGAGACCTTAAAGGGTTCTGATATTTAGACAGCTGCATTTTTACTTGACGTCCAAAGTAATTTCTGACTTCTTAGAATCTTGACTTCTGTACCTACACTTTAGTCTCCAAACACTATAATAGTAATACCTTTCATTTTTGTATTTTAAATTTTATGTTTCTTGTTCAAATAAAATGCGTTATATGTTTGTAAAACTAACCTGTATAAAATCCAAGCCAGTGATTCGTCATAAAATTTATCAAAAAGTTATTGTCTTATCCTCTGCAATTCTTAATGATAGTAATTGGCAATTCATAATAACAGTAATTGAAGAACAACGCTTTACAAATCATTTTGCTCTCTGGCAGGAAAAAATATATACTATTTAAGTCTCTCTTGAGTCCCACTTCAGAATTAATTGTTGGTCTGTAAAAAAACCATCTCCAGAACAAACCCCATAAAATCCAATTTATGTGAGGCTTCATGTGTCATCATCACCATGATTTACAACATAATGGTGCAAAATTATAATTTGAAAGAGTGACCTCTGTTGAACTTTAAATGCCAGATACTGATTTGCTCTTCAGAGTAATATCACAACTCTCCACAAGATGACTTTTAATTGCAGTGCTCTCTAGCAACTATGATGTGTGTAATTTATTACTGACAGAACTCTACTGACATTGATGGAGGCACAAAGCAATACCTTTGTCCCTTTGCATTTCCAAGTATGATGGCTGAGTTCTTCTGACTTTCCCTTCTTAAATGAAAATTTCAATCAGGTAATAAGTGTAAGTTTTTTAGAAAATAATTTTTTGGTGTTGTGGAATCATATTACCTATATAAGTGGCCACCTCCAAATCATAGCAACTTTTTAAATGATGTATCAACAATGTTGTGCTAACTTACTTTAAATTAAAACTGTTTTAAACAAAAGACTGGCCTTCTGACAAAAGAAAAGGTTTCCACTGGAAAAATCAGCTAGCCTATCAAAAAACTATTTTTTATGTTTTGGTACTCAAGTTTTCCACTGGGAATGCACAATAGCATTTTCCACTGAAAGCATTAAATAGAATTTTTTCATGTATCCTTCCTCAGAATTATGTGTTGTATTTGGTAGATTTTATGCAGAGAAATCTAGAGCTCTGGAACGTACCCACACTTTTCAAAATACTCTTATTCTTTCTTCTTTTTGTATTTAAAATACTGTAATTATTAAACAAGCATTATGCTGAGTAAATGTGTAATCTGAACTAGTCTCCCTTTTAATCAGTGTGGAGAAATAGGCTTCTTTAAGGAAAATTCCTCTTATTCTAAAGAAAATATTTTTTTTTACCTCACCAGCTATAAAAAGAGTCTATGATAATCTAGATATATGCCTACATTCCAGAGGTCAGGTGGTCAAATGAAGCCTACACTAGGCCATATGCCATACAAATAATTTCTCTATGTAATCTTCGTGTGTACATGACTTCTGAAGTTATGATAGTATATAACAGATGATAATGCATGGTAAATGATACATGATAAATTATAATACATAATAGATAACATTTCTGAAATTCATACCTGTTGTTTTGCTTATGATTGAGAGTTGGGGACTTATTTATTTTATCAGTATCACTTCCAGCTGGAATTCTGTCAGAAACACAGAAATTATTTATAATACACACTGTTAAATTCTTTTAAATCCATTTTCAACAAAATCAAAAGATGTAGTAACATTCTGCCCTGTGTACTGATTAAAAATATCCCAGTATCAAAATAGGTAGAGAACAGAGGCTGAAATTATATCACTTTAGTGCATTATTATCTGAAGACTCTAAATAGCTCACTAAAAAATGAGTTTTCAAAGATGATGTTCAAACAATAATACTGCATTAAACTTCACTGTTCCTAAACATTTATTACAGCTCCTTTGAATTAGGTCAGAATACTAGAAAGAAAGCAATGTTCAGTCAAGCAGTACACACAGAACTATTGCCTTTTCCGCTGCCTCACCATCCCTAGAGAGATGCAATGGTCTGGTTTTATTTACAGATTTCATAGATCTATGTGATGTGAAAATAATCTGGTGCAAAATCGCTGGCAAAGCATGGTGTTGACCTACAGGAATAACTTCTATCAACAAAGTTGGATTATTTGTGCTTGAACTGCTTTCATTAAGCCATGAAATTTACATGAGGAAAGAAACACATGGTTTTTCAAGCCCTTTATGGATTCTACAATTGTTGCCTAAAACCCTTCGAAATTTTCACAGAAAACACCATGTAGCTATCATAGCTAAAGAAGTTGGGTTCTTCTTTTATTCCATATTTCTTCCTATATATGGAATATTCTTTTGTAAGAACAAGGGGACTCTGAAAAGCTTAAATACAAAGTGATGTACCTTGAAATAGAGGACAAATACTAAGTTGACAGGGTTGTCTTAAATATTTGATTAAATCAGCTGAAACACATCTTGAGCTACAACTTATATATAATAATTTTTTTTAATTATCTACTCCCATCTATAAACTGAAGCTATAGATGCAAAACAATTAATCCTAGAATTATAATCTGATGCCACATATAAAACATTTTGTATCCTGCCTTCAAGCAGCACAGAATACAGTTGTATTTAATAAAAGCCTTCCAGGGAGTTCTGGGGCACATTCTGCACCAGCGTGTGCTCTGTGTCTTTTGCAAATCTTAAATGCAATTTTGCAAAGAACCCTCTCCTGTCAGGGCAGCTTGTGACTGTGACAGCAGCTACAGTTGCAGGGAGGATCACTAGAGGTCTCACTAAACCTGCTGGCGTTGCTGCGGATGCAAACCCGAGCGTTCTTTCTCATTCTCCACCCGCCAACGAACCAGCATTTCTTTCACATTTCATCGCATGTTTTCAAAATTCCAGCACAATGCTTTACATAGTTTTGTATTTTCTCATTTTAAAGCCTTAAAGGCTCTATCTGGCATCCTACTCCGCTGCTGCTCCGTGTAGCAGAAGCTTTAAATAAAAAGTGAAAGAAAGGTATTATGTTAACTTCTCCTTGTATAACTTTCGAGCTTCTGACAAGGAATCAAAGAATACCCTCTGTTCATACCCACAACGCTGTCTCCAACAGACACCCCTGGCCTCCACAGTATGCTTTACTCATTAAAGGAAAAATAAATGTTCTTTCTCCCTTTTTCTTTCTTTCTTTTCTTTCTTTCTTTCTCTCTCTCTCTCTCTTTTATAGCTTATTTTTTTTCTTAATTCATTCCTGAAACATTTATAGAGTATCTCCTCATTCTTGCAGTGCAACAAACAGAAAATATTCTTCCATTACTGTTTCTTTATATTATTCTTTTCCAATCTGAGGCCTTTTTGTCTTTTCAGACATTTTACATGTGAGAGCTATTCCATCCTTTCTCACCTTCCTCTTTAATTTTTTCCTGTTTCTATTGTAGTTTCTTCACACAAGTGAAATGATGCATGCAGTATTCAAGATGTGGAAAGCAGGTTCATACCACACAGTGCAATAGTTTCTGGTTTGCTCTCTGATCCTTTCCTAGTAATTTCTATCATTCCAAAGTATTAGATTATTAATAAAGCACACAATGAAAGTATGTCATTTGCTTCAGTCCCATCTATCCAGATCTAATTGCTCTAGATGCAGTTAGGGCTTAGTGTTTCTGGAAGCTATTCTGGACTTAGGAGCATTTAGTACATGGAAAAATAGCAATGTAATTTTCATCACTACCTGACTTTTAAATTTTCTCCCACCTTTTGTAAAATATTTGATTAGGTGCTAATAATGAAAGAGAAATAAAAGGATAAATAAATTTTTTCCACCCATCCAGAAAGGCTGTCTGTGATCACCTGCACAATGCAGTTGTTGTCTTAGTTGAAAATAGTGTAGATCTGCATGCCAGTACAAGTACCTGTGCATCTACTGCCATCAATCTATGGCTTTCTGAAAACAACTTAATATGTTTGGCACTTTCTTGTGCTTGCAGCCAATGGTGCAATTCTATGTAGCTATCTGCAACATTTCTCTCAGATCTTTAAAACGGAAAATGGTGTTCAAATTTTGTAGCCACTGGGTTAGGCAAAATTCATATCAAAAACCACCTTTTTGATATGGTTAGAGCAGTATCCAAGAAGCAAAAAGCTGAACATAATATGGCTTTTAGATATGTTATTATTTGCACATTTACACATGCAATGAAGAGCTCAAAATTATTCTTATAGTCCTCAAAGATTTTATTAATTCATATTTCAATTATTATTTTGTAAATTTGAAAATTAGCTATTGAAAATATATTAATCTTGATAGAGCCAGATTCCTTAAATCCTTTCCTCTTGGAATACTACAGTAATGGCCAGAAGACATGCACAGCAGAGTTGTGAAAAGATGTTCTAGTATCCAGTTTGAGAACAGGACCATTTGCAGGATAGAAGATGGCCATTTTACAGAATTTTATCTAGGCAGGAATGATTTTCCATATAGGCAACATGACATAATACTGTAAACAGATCTGAGAGATCTGCAGTACCAAGGTAATTTGTCTCTAGAAGCACCTACTAGGAGCAGTCCTTTTCTGCAGAGTTTTTTCTAAAATCCAGAAACATGCTCCATTTTCAACTCTGCCTTTTAGTTTTTGACAGGTTAAAAAAACAAACAAACAAAAAAACCCCTGTTTTTTCCACACAGGCAGATAAATGATATAGGTGTTCTGCAAACTGGTCAGTTCTAAGCTTGGAGACTTCCAGCATATGGCTATGCTTGTCAGGAATAATTTATAAGAAAATAAGAGAATTGTACCAAGTGGAGTACATCCTTCACAGAAGAAGCAGGAGTACCAAATTCAACTACAAAAAAGGTGCTAAGAGAAGATACGTCACCACACCCTTTTATATCTTAGGTCACAAATTTGAGAAGTTGCAGAACATGTGGTCATCCCTTACAAAACTGCCTGCTGGCAATAGGTGTGCACAAATTAATCCTGGAATGTCTATATTCCGGTTTTGCAATGACTATTGATGACTGAGGAATAGAAACAACTTGACTGCAGCTTCCTCATTGTGGTAATTTCAAGGCAGAAGCATCATTATTCACTCCCTTTATGGCATATTCTACATTAGTTTTCAGAAGTCTATATTTACACCTAAAATCCTTTTTTGGTATACTCTGTCATCAGTTGTGTATTAAGAAGCCTTTATGTTAGGTATTTGTGTATATGAAAACACAAAGCCAGCTTACAACCTCAAATAATTCAGATACTTTAATATCTCAACATAATCCAAAAAGATATAGAGTACAAAAGAACAGTGTTCCTCAGTGACACTGTAGAAACTGGAATTGTCCTATGACTTCTAAATTAATAATCAGGGTTTGAGGCATGAAAATCAAGCTTTAAAAACTGCTTTGAAGTGAGTGGCCATGTGAATAAGTGCGACATAGGTGATACATGCTACTTGAATTTCCAAAAAGCTTCATAGAAGTCTGTTTAAAGTGCTCTTAAGTAAACTGATCTCCCATAGGTAATAGAAAAGTAACTGCTTAAAATGTAGGAAACAAAAGTTTGAAATAAATGGCAAGTTTCCAGAGTGGAAGGAGAGATGTGTACAAGACCTGTGTTCTTCCATATGTTCAAGAATTATCTGGAAAAAAGGAGAGTGAGATGATGTTGCTTGCCAATGTTATTACTTCATGGTAGTCAAAACAAATGGAGACTGGCAAAGCTTTTCAGAAGTCATCTGCTAACACGTCAGATTTCTAAAATGGCAGATGACATTCACTTTTCTTAGGTGCAAAGTATTGCCTGCCAAGAGAAACAATTGATCTCTGAACCAGCAATTATCACACAGAAAAGAAATCTTGGAATTATATAGATAATGTTGTGAAAATTAAAACTCAATTCTTAGCAGTACTCCAAAGAGCAAACTCAGTGTTATGAAGTACAAGGGGAGGAATTGCAAATGAAATGGAAATCATTGTTATTACTCATCTGTGTACATACAAGGTGTGCACCCATCTTAAATAGCTACATCGAGATTTGGATTCCCAGATCAGAAAGACTAATATGGAAATAGAAAATATACAGAGAAGAGCAACAGGTGAATTGAAGTTACAGAATGGCTTCCTCATGATGATTGAACAAATACAGCAGCATTCACTGGTTGTAGAATAGGCAGGGTGATGATACCACACAGGACTCTAGCCTATTCTTTTTCAAACTCCTGTGGAGAAGGTACATTTTATATAACAATTTTGCATTGTTTCTTAAAAGAGAAGTAACGATCATGAACTAAAATAGCACAGTGCTAAAACCCAACAAAACAAAGTGCACTTTTCCCACAGTGTGCGTTTGAGTGCTGGATCTCACAGCCTCAGCATGTTCTGGATAACAGATGTTAATGGTGGCTGGATTTTGAAGATGCAACACAGAAACAATCTGCAAACACAAGTATGGTCATGTCTTAACCCAGCAGAAGTCAAGGCTGAACAGAACGTTAAAATTAAATGCCTGTATGACAACCACGACTCCAATATTGGTACTGATCACGGTATTTGGAAAGAACTATGGGTTTAGCCATGCTGTGCTTAGCTGTTGGAGATATGACTTTGGTTTAGAGTTTGAAAAGGAGGAAACTGCAGAGGAGTGGTTATCATCTGTGGGAAGATACTCACATTTATGAGGGCAAGAATGCACAGAAACAGGTACAAAAAAAAGAAGATATCAAAAGAACCTTTTCTCAAATCACATTTTCATTTGTCTCATTGAAAATTCATGCAAAAATATTTTGAAGTCTTTTACTTAGATGCTTAATAAATACAAAAACTTAAAAAAAACCAGACTTCATTCATGCTTTCATTTTTAAGACCTCTCACAGGTATGACAATCACTACACACAATACATCCAGAAAAAAAGCCCTACCTGTCCAAGGTGGTATCAGATCTGTATCGTCCAAGTACAGCTTTCTGATCTTCCTTTTCATTTGTGCTACTGCTGGAATAAAAAATTTAGAAATGCCACTTTGGTTACTGATTTTATTAAATAACTCATCATTAATAAAACAGTATTTATGTCTCAGATTAAGGTATTATACAGGGTTTTATCCAGGTGTCAACAGATCTAACCCTGGATCCACTGCAGTGATCAATTATTGACACTGGAGTCTGATTTACAGTGAAAATATGTATAGACTAAAACTGAACAAAGCAAGCTCTTGCTATATACAGGATATAGTAAAAGGATACCAAGTTTTCTTTAGTATAATTAGAAAGATGTTCAGATACTCTACCATACCTGTGTAGGCTGTCTTGGGATTTGTATTGGTTAAGGACAGCCCTTCCATAGTTTTCATCAGCACTTCAAGCAAAAGAAAAACAATGAGTGTTAAAAATAGATCGCTTTTTCTGGCAAAAGATTTCTGTCTTCAATCAGATTTCACAGCTGTCCACTACCACTGTAATTGCACCAGCTGCAGAACTCAGCAGTAGAAGACTCCAGACATTTTGGAGTAAGAATTATCTCTTCCTACAAGCTGTTCGTGGACCAGATAATGATAACATGGTCTCAAGGCATTGTTTCTGCTGTAATTTAAGTCCTAGCTTACATTAGAGTAAATTTAAACTGATTCTGACTTAAGCTCCTTAAAAGAACTTGCCAAGATTTATAATCTTCTTGCTTATAAAAAGAAAAATTCAGATCATAGTCTTGCAACCTAGATATGTGAAATGAGGGATTTCACTTGTAGAGCAGAACCTCATCAAATACTCAGCACTCAAAAGTCCCAATGAAAAACAGTCAGTGAATATTCAGCAAACTAATACTTCCAAAAGGCAATCAATACCTCATCAAGATAAATAAATAAGAGTTACTTGATTGAATTCCCCTAGTTCTGGTTGATACCATCCATGCAAAAGTAGATGCTCCATGCAAAGGTACATGGCATACTGAACTGAATACGGAAGAAATGCATTTCATATTTTTCTTACCTTTCCTCCTCAGGCCTCTTCTTTATCCAGCTGTTATCTTGCAAAAGGGTCCGTCGTTTATTAATATCATGAGTAGCCTGTTGTCTGCTTTTAATTGCAACAGAGGGGCTCTTCTTATCTGCAAATGCAGAGAAACGTCTTGAAAATCAACACATAGAAAAACTTCAGAAACCTAAAGTACTATTACATAGGTTGAAATACATACAAGTTTAATACAGATTGAATTTTCAGTTATCACACCTGTTTAGTGCAGATTGCTTCTTGAAAAGTTTGTGACTTCAACCTGGAAGGGCCTGCAGAAGCCCAGCATAGTAAACTAAATTCAGTTTCATCCTTAATATGAAACTGCTTTGCCTATTTCTAATGAAAACACGTATCACAGATCTGATAAAGGAATTATGAAATTTGCATACCACAGTAATCCCAGGAAAGTCAAACTAATGACTCCTGACACCAAATTTCCTGGGGTGTTGTCTGTGGGTTTTGTATTTGCGGATGTGTGACAGGATGCAAATTTTGAAGGAAGGCTAATCTTGATTTGGCCACATGGCCCTCCAATTACAACCAGCCCAAAATATGTGGATTTTCATGTTTCTCAAAGAGTCAGACTCCCTCTGAAGCTTTTTCCTGAAAGGCTAAATGAACAGTTTCTTTTCTAATCAGTTACTTAGTTTTACGGACTTTAATAAAAGCAATATCTTTAAGATCTATACCTTTACATCAAATTTAACTAAAATTGGTGTATGGTTTCAAAGATTATTGGGAGAGACAGACTGACATGCTGAACAAACATGGAAGACTTATTTACTTTTGAAAACATCCTAAAATATCTTTGTCCAACAAGGCTGATATTTACTGTATCGGGAAAGTAACAATATGATATTCACTTGATTTGGGAGAATATGGATTCTTCCCTGTATTAGAAAGCTGACGTTTATCTCCTTTGGTTTGTTTCATGAGGATTTTGGCCCTTTTTGCAAGCAAAAATGTGCAACAACTATTGCTCAGTATTCTCAGTTTACCTAAGTTTCATATCGTCAGCTTATATGAGGTGAGAGGAAATATTGATCTGATATTTTAACATGACCTATTAAAATGAAAAGCTAGAAGTTCAGAGCAAATATAAATTCCATTTTTTAATTGCTATATTTGCCCCAAATTTTTTCCAGAGAAAGGTGAAAAATTAAATATGCAATATCCTTGTTAATACAACCAATTAATCCAAAAAAATTGAAAAATACAGAGGATCTTGCGTTTTCCTCTAAAGACCCTCATGGTTTTCTCCATTAATTCCTCACTCTCTGAGTATTCACGCAAAAGGAGACGCCAGATTTCAGGAGATATCACTATCTGGTGTGCAGTAATTAGACTGTAAACATTGTGTGTAGAAAGAACACACTCCACAGAAAACACATTCAGTCAGTAATATGTCATTTGTCAGAGCTGTGTTTTGGCATTCTGCTCTGATTTAAAAGAAAATGTACTTCTTTCTTTTAATACAAGAACTTCACCCATAGTGATAACTTTAAAAAATGACAAAAAGCTACTGTGAGTGGAAGACCAAATTGTAATAGAGCACTAAAATATTTATCTTAAGTGACAATGGCCAAGAGTGATTTTTTAAATACATTTTTATTGCAAAAGTAGACACCGATGTACAAAGAGAAAATTCAGTCTAAAAATGTGTATATATATCTGTCTGTAATTCAAACTGTGCCTGTTTCAATTCCCTATACTGCTAAGTGAAAGAGAAGGAATGAAAGGTTTGGACTCATCGCTGATGTTTGCCTAGTTGCAAATGTTCTCTGGTTCTGTGTTGGACCTGCTCTCTCCAAGGCTGAGGTGCTAGAGAATAGGCGAATGTTTTAGAAGCCATGGCTGTGATAGCACGGATGTGTGCTTCCATCTTTTGGCCTTGATGCCCAGGTTTGCCTTTTTTCTTTTTAAGCAGCATAGATCCAGCCATTCGACAAATGACCAGGGACATGAAAAATGCTGTTTGTAAGAATGAGCTGACAATCACGGTAGATTAACAAAAACTAATCTATCCTCACTGCATGACTTCTGCATCAGCCTGTTCACTGCCTAGTGAGCTAGCTTTTCTCTTAAAAATATTTATTCAAATCTGACTTTAAAGACTTCCAAAAAATGAAGGCATCCCAGGCTTGTCTGAATAGCTCCAGTGGTTCATTAGAATATCTATTAAAATAAACACTTCCTGCAAACTGAAAAGAGGAAAGACCTTCACCACTTTAAACAATAATTTTGTCTCATAATCACTGTCAAGAATGGAGATAGTTTTAATTAGCAAACAAGACTATATAAACTTCATTTGCTCTAAAAATGTGTACCTTTCCTCATTTCTCATAAATAATTAAGGATTTTTAATTTGGTACAACCATCTGCATTGTTAAAAAAAAAAAAAAAAGAAAGAAAAGTTAGTTTTTGAGAAGCAGGAAAAATGTGAGCTCAAGTTTATGCATGCCAGAGAGAAAACTTCTCTACAGCAAGGATAGTTAATGGCAGCTAAAGGGGGGGAATTATTCCAGTATTTTTTTCATCCTAATAGTTTTAGCCAAAGATGCTTTCAGCTGTCTGCAATATATTTTAATCTCTGCTCTACTATCAGCCATAACTTCCTCTGAATCTTGAAGAAAAATTCTTCAGCAACATGAACATCACATAAGCACTTCTGTATAATCAAGAAGTACTTGGTATATATCCAACTATTAAAATTAACTGTACATGTGCCATATTGTCTTTTTTACCATAGTACTTTAGGAAAACTGGTATCACCTACCGAAAAATCACTTGGATTTCTCAGAAATCATGTTTTCTTAAATTGCTAAGTGTAAAGAAGATTTCATGAAACCTCATATAAAGGTGGTAGACAAGGAATAGATACTGTTTTCTTCCCAAGAAATATTGCAAGCAATCTGCTAATGCCTGAGGCCCTGGGCTTGCAGAAGAGTACTCGTTTCTGGCCTATGAATTTTCTCCCAGGCCTCAGCTAAAAAATTAAACGTTGTTCTGATACAACAGATTAGGTCACATGAGCACAGGCAGTTATGAGTTATTTAAAGCTCATGGCTGTCTCGATCTGACAATAAAAACTTACGTCCTCAATATAGCAGAGCCAAGCAGCTCCCTGCTGTGACTACACCAATTTTGTAAGCCTGGTACATCCCACCCGAACCAGGTCTTCATGTGTCTCAAAACCTTTCAGTCTATAGAAATATTTTTGAGGTTCAGGGAAATGGAAAATTTCATCATGTTTCTAGTTTGCCTCTGGTCATTTCTCTGTATAGAAAGCAAATTGCAGCCCTCCTTGAGTTTTATTCCTCCAGGGGAGCAAACCATCCCATCCGTCAATGACTAAACAGCTTTTTTCTCCCCTTCCCTCATTCTACTTTTCCTCAATTTCTCCTCGTTTTCCCTGTGCAAGTCAAAGAGACGATGCTGAGACCAGTGGATCTTCCCACTGCCCTTGCAGCCCCTCGCTCCCGTGAGTTCTCCATGACAACCACGCCACCTTGCCCCGCCCCACCTGGCTCCCGCGCTCGGCCACACTCCGCTGCCCAGTGGGATGTTCTGGCCTGAATCCCTGCCAGCCACAGTTTGTGCACAGCACCAATAGTTTGGCATCTGAAGCAGGTCACAGTGGCCCTAATCACCCTCCTGCCACTGCCCTGTGAGGGAGCTGCGCCAGGGCCATGGTGAGGCCTGGACAGGAGGGAGGCCGCGCCTCAGCCTCCAAGTGCCCCGGCAGCAGGAAATGGAGGAGACTCAGTATTACCGCTTTGGTTAGGAGACTGTTTTCGTATGCTGAAAGCTGACATTTGTTGCGTGGGATGGTGTCCTTCTGCGGGAATCTAAAAGAAAACATGACAAAAAAAGGAAGTGAGGGTTGACAGCAATATCAGGAATCAGCCCCAAAGACAGGCCAAGTTTGTTGTCCACTTCAATCACCTCCTTGCACAAGTTTAGCCTGACAGGGTGGAATGGCTTAGGGCCGGCAGCAGCCCTCCTCAGGCTGAATCTGGGGCACGGTGGTGGCTCTTCCCTGCCTGGTGATGACTGTGTGCATTCCTGCCCTGCCCCTCTGCCTGTCACACTGCCCCTTCCCTGTTGGGAGCTCTTCCAAGAACACTTGGTGTGGTGAGAGCCTTCAGCAGGCAAGACGGAGTACTGAAGAATGGGTTGAGGTGATAAGCTTAATAGGAAGATTGTATCAGTCCCTGGCACAGCACCTGGAGCACAGGTGAGCTCACCCAGCCCTGCTTTTGGGCCTCACGGATTGTGGCCAGCAGCTATCATAGGGGGCCAAGACACAGGCAGTTCTGCTGCTCTGCAGCAGTTTTCCCGTCACTGACTTCTTACCTTACCTCAAATCAGGTTAAAAGCCTCCAAGACTTATTATTAAAAAAAAAAAAAAAAAATTATTAGGGACTTGGGCCACTCAAAGTATTTCATGTTTTGCTTTGAAACTGGATTTTGAATACCAGCTTTCCTAGAAAAAGCATCAAGCAGAACATAATGACATTTTGATGACAGAAAATTCTCCCTTAAGTTAAAAAAGCTCCAAATGCTAACATTGACTTAAGAATGTGGCCAAAACTGACCCTCTTTAGCAAATGGATTCCTTCTTGTAAAGCAGCGTTTTCCAAGAAAACAATGTTGTGCTGGAAAGCTCACAACTGGTTCCACTGTCAGGCTCCTAAAAGTTACAGAAGCACCAGAAAACTGTTTCTGTCACGGAAGCAGTCCTTAAAAATCAGAAAAATTCCTGGTTCTCTGGATGACACAGAGAACATTTTTTTCTTTTTGCAGACGTAAAGTGTCTTGCTCACACACCTAAAATAGAGTGGATTGACACTGGAGCCTCTGGCTCTTTCTTTACTGATGGAAGGTGAAGATGATTTTGGACTCTGGCAAAAGCTTAAGAATAATGCTTATACTGACAATAAACCATTGTGGATGCCACAATGGATTGCACTTGGAGCAGATTTTTCTTTTCTATGCTTTTACTGCCAAACAATTGCTTAAAAAAAAGTTTATGATGTTAAAAAAACGACCAACCAAACAAACAAAAAAGATTCCCAACACCCCCCCAAAAAACAAAACAGAAAAAGGCTCCCGAAAAATACCCCAACACTAACAAACAAGCAAACAAACAAAAAGAAGCAGTAACCCAAAATCTGGATGTAAACAACTACAGATTTTTTTAGAAAGTAAAGATATAAATACAAAACTAATATTGTAGTCCAAAAGTCTGCATGTATCTTAAGCAGTTGTGAAATTCCAAATATTTATTAGAGTTTAAAATTCTGGCATTTTGAAAGGCTCCTACCCGCACTCCTTTATTTTCACCTTAGTTGTTGGTATCAAGCAGGCATTGGCACAGTGTGTGTAGAAAACATGTGACTGCTGGATCTGGTTCCCACACAATAAAAATATGCTTGGGGCTATGGTGAGCCTTATTTATTTTGCAATAGGTTATAAAATACCTTTTAAACATACTTATATAAGGTTTTAAGCATATGCGAACTGAATTTCCTAAAAGCTGTTCAGATAGATTATCAAGCAATCAAATTTTTTAGATAGTTACCACTTTCACTATAAAGTTGCCTGAACTGTCCCAGGATGATAGAGAGGTCTCTGATTCACTTTTTCAGCTTAGGTACAACTGGATATCTGATGTAGTCAGTCCCAGGATGATCGAAAACTTGATATTTCAGTATATTTTACAAGCAATGGGAACTGGCACTTCTTCTTCTCAAGAAGAAGTAGTAGTTTGTATAAAAGGATTTTGGATTTATTTTCTATGAAGTACTTCTAAAGCCATTTGCTAAGGGAAATTAATAATAAAACTTTGAAAAAGGAGACTTCTTTTGTGAAAATTAAACCAAATGAAAGGTGACTATAAAGAGGTTTGCAACTCCTCTTGTATCCATGAGAGGGTCCAGCAAGTGTGTTTCTTTCATCCTCCAACATTTAATTAAAACTGTATTTTTTCTCATCCTATATTCATTTTTTAATGTTTTCAGGGCAAAAAATATTTCTGTTGCAAATGTGTAGAGCATCCAGAATAAACTGCTGCATAGTCTCCCAACCCAAAAGTAATATGCATAAGTAAATATGAGAAATAGGTACACTCCCTTTTACAAGCAGCACGGAAAATGTGCCAGGGATTCTGAAATTTTAAACCCAGGCATTTTAGTCCTACAGAATACTGCCATTTTGTCCTTAAGGCTTGCTTCTTACCTCTGAGCTTTCAAGTTGTATATCAAAGATAAATTCATTAAAATTTAAAATGCAAATTAAAAATCTTACTTTAATCTGTAGCACAGACAATCGAGAATCATCAGAGTAAGATTTAAATTTTAGGATCTTAGAAATGAAAAGAATCTTGCATAAAGAGGCAGAATACAGCTCATCAAAGCATTTTTACTAGGTCTTTCCTATTTTGAACTGTGTATGTGTATCTGTGTATTTGAAAAGGGGAATGGACAAGAGATTATGGGGATCACATTAGTTTAAAAATATCAGCTCATAAAGATCTGGAACTGTCATGTTCTTCACACAGGTCAGTGAACAGCTCATCTTCAGACCATAGGGAGATAAAAAAAGTTTTTAACTTTGTAAATGAAATTGTGAGAAAGAGGAGTTAGGGCTTTCTATACCATGCTGTAGTAGTAGTAAATTGTGTTCAGACATTCTTAATAAGATCTCAACCACTGAAGCAAAACAACTCAGCTGGAACGCAAAACAAAAACAAACAGGAATGCAACTCCAGTGTAATTTGAATTTAAAAGCAGCGTCAGGAAACTCTAAGCAAAAATTAAAACTGCCCTGGCCAGTCCAGTGAGCAGGTCCCAAACGGTTTTAAGACATGCCAGTCTTAGATTCAGACCCTCAACCATTCTGGGGGAAATCCAAACATAATCCCAAAGAAATTCAGAAAAAACTTCAGACATGACTTCAGGGAAAGTCAAAAGTCCATCTAATTTCTTGCCAGTCCATCTGGCAAGCAATTACTCCAAAAGCAGCACAAGTCTCCAACACTGTTTTTATCACAAATACCTATATTTACACTTCTACATCTCCTTTTCATTTCCTGTAGTGACTGATCAGCAGAATACCTCAGGCCTGCCTTAAATTCTGAAAGCCAGACCTTCTAGTTTTCAGATCATCTGAACACACCCATTCCTCCATCACAAAGTCCTTTTGCCTTCCTTCTTCTGCTCTTGGCTGTAGCTGTCTATGTGATTAGGCTTCACACATATACATTGCTGTATTTAAAAAAATACATAATAATAGAAGCATTTCCTGTAAGATTCATGTTTTCCACATCAGACTGAACTAGTTCCAACCAAAAAACATCTTTGTTCTTTGGCTTGAAGGTATGACGATGATTAGGACCTTATTTATAAGTAGTCAGTTGATATGTGTTTTTCTTCTAATAAACAACATTAATTTACACAGCTTAGAGGCAAGAGGCCTCTGCATTATCATCACACTGTATAATAAGGAATTCAACATAGTAAATGTTGAAGGAGCGTCAAGAGAGATACACCTTCTCTTAAAAGTCAAAATATTTGTTTTTATGCTGAGCTTTTTTATATAAAGCATTGCCAAATGCAAATGCCTAAAATGTCAATTTTCCTGCTATTATTAATGAACTGGGTGATACAAAAAGTGGTAGCTGAACAACTGATTTTAAAAAAGGAATGTTTCAGAATTTTCCTGTCATCCAACTTCTTGTGGTGTATTGCTAAACCAGCCTGAATTGTAGAGAAGTTGCTGAGATTGGCATGTCCACATGAAACACCAGCTGGAACAAACAGGTTTCATATATGGCCCTACACAACCACAGCTTGCTGGCTACTGTTTGCTATGTCCTTCAAGTTCCAGGTTTTTGAAAGCATCTAATACTTGCCATGTGAAAAACAAAATAGGCTTATACTTTGTTCTTTCTTTATCCCAAATGTGAAACTTGCCACCAAAATTTCATCTTCTTAAGAGCTATTCTGCTCTGAAGTAAGCTGAACAGTCAGTATCTTGTGAGTAACCAGAGCTCAAAATTTTAGAATTATTCCATTAGAACTGAAGATTTACTTCACCTCTACTTTTTGTTTTACTTTGTTTTCCCTTGTAACTCTTAATGTTGATTCTATATGTGGCTAATCTTTCATTTATGTGAGCTGAATGTAGAGAATATGGTTTGAAGAAAAGTACATTTGGTTTCAATCACAATTAGGAAACACACAACAGTATTTCCCTGCTTTCAGTTAACAACTTTCAAGTCAGCAAACTTCATTATTTTCTGCATCATTTCTCTTGAATATAGTAAGTGTGAGCAAGCAACTCAAGTAATTCTGACTCGATACAGGATAAAGATTTCCAAGCCCTATAACTAAGGCACCAGGGACACACATCATTGCAGCTCTTCTTCCAGACAGGCACCTGTAAGTGTGTGAGGTAAAATCTTTCTGGTTTGGAAGTCAATACCAATTTTGCTGTTGTCCATATCCATCCTTTCTCCCCTCAGATAACAGTAGTGCCGTGACTCGGCTGTCAGATGTGCCTACCTATGCTTACACTCAAATAAGAATTTCTTGATTGTAGATAAAGGCTGTTTTGCAAATCACCATCACAGCCAGGACCATTCAAGGTTGTACAATCCTTCACACACCCAAACTTGTTATTATAGGCAAGAATATGATCTCTTCAAATAGCCTTAAAGGCCCTTTCTGTCAGGTGCAGATCTATATGTGTAACTGATGCTCTAATTTCTTCCCTACACAATTACCACGAGTAACATGATTCTGTTTGTTTGGCAGTTAGTTAGTCTTTTTGTCCTTTTGCTGAAAACTACATTTAGAAAATGCTACATTTATTTTACAGACATTAAAGAATCACAAACATGTCTTCCTAGACAGATTTTTTTTCAAGAGTTACATATCAGAGCAATAGACATATAATACATTTGTGAACTTCTGGAAATAATATCTTGTGTTTAAATGAATATTTTACTCTACTGTTTTGTCCACAGAATTAATAACACAGAAAATAGTTCACACAGAAAACAGAAATAACATGTATTTGTGTAAAAGAGAAAACAGGCAAGGTAGGAGTAGAAAACACATGAAAGTATGACAGCAATCATTCATGTATTTGTAGCTGAAAGAGCTCTCAAAACTGGTTTTTCAAGATGTGGGTGGAGGAGATTCTGTTTTGAAAGAAGCTTTGGAACTGTCACTAATGTAAAATCAGCTAAGTCACACTCCAAATTTGTATGTATTTTCAAATTAGAAATACATGTTCAGTTTTAAACGTAGTTGGGTTTTTTTAATAGAGTGTAGAAAAAGGGGTGATAATTTTAATTTTCTTTATTCAGCTCTGTCATTCAATTCACTAGATTTTTGATGAAGAACCCTTCCTCTTTATACATGGGTTCAGGTCATTGTATAGGTAAGTCCATGTATTAAAGTAGAATGGGTATTCTTGCAAAGGTGAAAATGAAAGGGAATTGTTGTTTTGGGGTTTTTTTCCAAAATAACACACTTAAAGAAAGTTCAAGAAATGAGAAATGAGTAAATACTCAATAATTTCAGATAAAAATTGCAAATAAAGAAAATAAACAAACAATAAAATGAACCAAAGAGCAAAAAATACATTAAAACAGCCATTCATGAAAAGTGGTCTGAACAGTGAGTTTATCATCAGAGAATTATCACTAGAATAAAATACAATGAGGAAGTAATTAAGATGGTATTGACAGAAGAAGTCAGAAAGGTCCAGGGAATCTGAACACCTAAACTGTAGAACTTTCAGAGCCGCAATTTCATAGCCAAGTTCTCCAAACTTCTTGAAAATCAGATCCTTTGAAGTGGCATCATAAACTGGACATTAAGAAATCCCAGAACATCTGAAAATGTAGGAGTTTCTCTCCATGGTATATAAAACCAGAACAATAAGCATCCTTACCTAGGTATGGTAGAAGTTAGTGTCCTAGTGTGGTTCAGTGTGGTTAGTCAACCTGGAGGAGGCACAATCAAAGCAGACTGAGAGCTGAACTGTTCTTCCCCATCCAGCTGTCTGAAAAGTCAGGAGGTTTCTCCTTCAGAGGCTGAGTCACTTAAGGAGGAGGTAGGAGGTGTGGAAAAGGGTGGCACCTTGTAGAAATACCAGATCAATTAAGAGTACAGGTGAGTTGTTATCCTTCTGTGCTTGCTGTTCTTTTCAAGTGCAGTAGGGTTGGGCTTCACAAAATGAACTGCGTTCACAGACCTTGAAACAGAAAACCAAGCAATTACCATTTGGAAAAATATACTACAGTCATTTGGATTTTCCACAGAAATACATCCTGCAGAGATAGAGGGCTGCCTCTCAGCTACAGAGTTGCAGGTATTTACATGGGTGAACACGAAGTAACATCGTATTTCACCAGAGAAAAGCACTGCAGAAGTGTTATGTCAGGAACACACACTGAAATCTGATCTGCATTGTGTTTACACCGTTTGAGTATGTGGGCAGAGGCAAAAGATCTGGGGGGGAAATCCCTCCCACAGGAGATTTTGTTGCAAGTCTCTCTTATCTCTGCACATTTGCATTCTCCGTCAGTACTGCCAGCAATAAACAAAGGAGGGAAGAACTGATGTTCACTTTTTTTTTCTTTCTTTAAAATGGCTGCAAATAAGTTTGTCTATAGGCTAAGAACTGCCTTACTATTAGTAAATACAGTAGTATGAAATCTATACTTTTCTTATAGCAATACTGTATACAGCTCCATGCTTCTGTTTGAGATACAGAGGCTGATTTTAATGTATCTTATGACCAGTCCACCTTATTTTATACTTGGGGAACTTTTGTAATGAAATGTGTGAGAGGTCATTTAGCAAGATGCTGGGCAACCTTGTCTTTTGTGAAAATTAAGAATTTCTTTGAACACAAACAAAGCAAACTGACATGAATTAACTTAGTAATAATCTGTATTTTTGTGGATGTTTACGTTTTCATAGGCACGGTACTTCATAGCATGAAGCTATTCTCTACACATTGGTTCTATCTGATAAAATACAGCTGATGAAGCAGAGCAGCAGACAAGAAAATACCACGTATAAACCATTAACTACCACAAATCTCAGAATTAATGAATACAAGCATGCAAACATTTCTAAATTTTGTACATCTCAAATTCTGTGTCTCTTAAAGTCAAAAATACTTACAGCAGTCCTGGAATTTTAAGGTACTATGTGTTTATCTTTTTTACAGCCAAGAAGAAACTTTTGTGAATGCATCTCTTTACAGACATATTGAGAATTTAGTTGCCTCCCATATGAAACAGATGTCTTTCTTTCCTCATAAGAAATTAGGAATTAGCATTAAATGGGAATTAGCTTTAAAAAATCTACATACACTTTAACTTGAAGTGGACATCTAGCTTTGATTTATAGTAACACTTGAGACAAGGAATATTTTCTTTTTTGAAACATTTTTCTTTCACAATTCAGGTGCGACATGATATGGATTTGTTATTGTTTTACATTCAATCAGACAAGTTCCACTTGTAAATCAGAGATACGCTTAACCTGTCTCACAGCACTGCCTTCTTTAGCCAAAGTGTTTGAGAAACACAAATAGAGATGCAAACAATACAGTCTGGAGAAATTAAATTGATATTTTCCTGTATTTGTGGCCTTTGAACACAGAAAAGAAACTATGGGGCAGAGCAGGCCAGTCCTGCTACCCAGAATAAGCCCAAGGCTTATTCTAAGGCAGTCCTTGCTGAGTCTTTAGCATCTGGTGTGACAGAATAGACAGTCCACAGGAAAATGAATACATATGGAATTCCAACAGTGGTACTAACCTCAGCCTAGGAATAAAGCAGGCCAGCTGTCTTTTAGTGACTGGTCTGCAACAACTAGTATATTTGTTGGATGGTGAATTTTTGGTATTTGCTATGCTGATTACTTAATTTTTCAAAGCTGGAAAAAAAAATTAAACTTTATTTAGACTAAAGCAAATATGACTTACTACTAAACATTCTGTCTCATTTTCTGTATTATAACCACATGCAAGCATTGTTCATAGTGAATAAAGAATATATGATGCTGTGCTGTGTATCAGGAGTTGAACAGTTTGAGCATAAACTTGTTTCATACAGTGAAAATGACCCATAACTATTTTCCAGGAAAAAACTTCCCATACTCTGAAGAAATTCAGGTTTCAGAAATTCAGAGGAACTCAGACTTTGCCTCTGGATCTCAGTATAATAGCTGACACTCACAAATCCAGCCATGCTCAGAGTGTGTGAACTGTTCTGCTGTCAGGTTTCAGCTTTCTTGTAATTCTCTAGTATAAGGTCCGTATTTAATTGAAGGAAGAACAGAAGTGAAATACAGTGCAATTTAATTTCTCAGACTATTTCAGAACTTAGTTGTATCTCCCTTACTACCTTTCTCACTCTTAAGAAAACATCCAAGTTGAAGCACAAACAGACAGTAGTCTAGACACAGATTTTTCTGTAGTGTCAGAACAGAGCAATGCAAAAAATACAAGCAAGTTGTATTGACAGCCAATGGCTATCAATTGAAGCATGTAATTCAGCTAATCATTCACTGGGTCATGTACTACTATTGATTTATCACATTTCAAGGATTTTTTAAAGTTTTCTTTTTAGTTCAACCAGTCAGATGCCTTGTAGCTGACAGTAACTGGTTTCATATCTATCTATCAATAATCTACTTCCTGGGACTTAAGTAAATACTCCGCTTTTGCTCGTTATTCTCCCAAGAAAAAAAGAGGAAGTTCTCTGAAAAAAGATACAAACCTAAATGGCAACATCCTAGGCTTATGTAACTGGATATAGCCCCATCAAAATCATTCTGATAGCTTGATTTTAGCAGAGTGTGTGGCCTGTCATGATTTATGATAGAAAGAAAGAAATATCTTAGAATTCCTCCCTATGTTAAATCCTCTTTGTCTTTTATTAATAACCAGCAATAGGGAAAAATTAGTGATCAGTAATCAGAGGCCACTGTCTCTTGCAGCTTAGATTTTTAACACAGTTTGGAGGACATTTCATTTTAAATACCTCATCAACAATGGAGGCTTATTTGCCATCCAAGGAATTCTCACCACACCTGCTAAGAAACTGCCAGTAGGGGATGCTGACTTTTAAAATAGTGTAGCACTGGCAGAAACCTGAACATAAGTATTTCAGAAGTGCCATAATTTAGATCTGAATGCCTTATTCAGTGTTATTGAAGTCAAATGCTTATAGCACCATACAGTGGCAATATATTATCATACTCCCCAACTCTCGTTTTCTGTACAAGATGATTGTGTTCAGTGTTCCTAGCTTCAGCCCATATACTTTTCTAAAAACCTATGTCCCTTGATTGCTAGTAAAATGCATTTTCCTCTACATGATTTTCTTGTCAATTTTTGTTGGTTTTCCATTTTTCAGTACAAAACATACTGCAAAATATTGTGCTACCTCATGTACCTTGTGCTACATCTTTATTAAGGTTTGTAAGATGGCATCATGAAAATAACATCATGTAGCCTAGCTCCATCAAACTTTTATGTAGATTCACAACAGAGAGTTGGGAGCAAGCAGTGATTCACAAGACAACTTTTTGGACAAACATGATTCTGTGACTCCTCCCAAAAAGGGAGGAATACATTACTGAATAAATTTTTTCATACACTCAGTCCTCCAAAAGAGAGATCCTGTAATACTTCAGGCTTTCCGAGTAGGGTTGGTTAACTACAGTGTTATGGGTTATAAGATTCTATAACTGGTATGTCCAGAAGATTTGAAGGCAGTCTAGCAAGTAATGTTCAATTTTTTTAGTTTCAAGACAGGATAAAGCAGCTACATTTATGCAATTAAATGAAACATACCAAAGTCCAATATCTGGCCTGAGGACAAGCAGCACAGCATGTTCTGTACCTATATCACTAAAGTTGCTTTTCAAAAAGGACTGTGTGGTCTCATCCACACTCCTACTGAAAGCAGTCCAGAGCTTGTAACAGAGAGATCTGTTCATGCCCAAATCTTTTTTCAGAGACAGGTAATTGGCATGAACAATACTGTGTCAAGGAGTGTGCGTGATAATAATATGGACAAACGGAGGTTATTGGTCAGGCCCAGATCCCACTCCTACTTAGTTAACTAGTATGGTCCTTTTCATTGGCCCTGATTTCTCCAAAGTTAATTGTGTTCAATAGAGTTTGTGTTAAAAATGTCTACAACGAAACACTCTGAAACATACAGGTAGGTGTAGGCAGTGGATGGTGCCCAGCTGCAAGACAGCATTTAGTAGACTGACACAGCTGGTTAATGTAATCTTTATCTGGGAGGTGAGTTGCACATCTGTGCCACCTGCACATTTTTCTCACTTAAGCTTAGTCTAAGCTCACCTCTGTGCATAGGCAGCAGTTCTAAAAGGTTAAGTCAAAAGGGAAAGGGTCTCTTGTGCAAAAAAGAACCTGTTGCAGCAAATAGAAAAGAAAGCGATGCTCATGCATAGGGTGACACTTTGCTCTTGAAGGTGACTAACACAAGGCCTGCTCCTCCCTAAATTCCCAGTCCAGCCCTACATAAAATAAGCTGATGGTTGGGACCTGTGCTACCTCTTTATACAGGGTTACTTTTCACTCTGGTCAAAATAATTAACCAAGAGAATATATTGCCTGTGGGTACACCCTTACCAAGAGGTGTATGTGACTCAGAACCAGGTTAAAAATGGCTGTAGGAATCCTAGCAGCATTCATGACTGCAACACAGAGGAGAGGGAGAAATAAGAAGTATGACTTTTTTCCATGGGCAGGTTTTTCTAACACTATAATTTTCCCCTGAAGATTCTGTTCCTCCTGCTCCTAGATAGACACCTCAAAATAAAATACACTAATGAGCTAATGTGAGATGGAAACCCCTTTCTTCATGGGCTTCCTTGCTCCTACTAAGATATGGATTTTAAAGGTTGATAAGCAACATCCGGGGCTGCCTCACAAAGGGCAACTACTGGCAGTGCCAAGTGCCTGGGGTCCTTTGTAACAACTTTGTTCTTTCCTTCATGCTCAAAAACTAGAATTCTTCTGCTTAATCCACACGCAAGGCTCATGCTGTTACAACCTGATGATTAAGAGATGCCTCTGCCCGAGTTTAGGTACAAATGAGCCCATATGCCCAGGTCAATAATACAGATTTATTTTTAAAATTAGTGTGAGGTAGAAAGATAGAAAGGAATAGAAAAGAGGTGAGAGGGGCAAGGGGGACAAGGGGAGAGAGAGAGACAGAGAGAGAGATGGGGGTCCCAGGCTTGTTCAAAACTTTTCACCATTTATACATCTCTTATTATTTAGTATTCTATCTTCTATTGGTTAAATGATTCCCTCAACTCTAGACCTAATTAGTCTGCATACTCAGTCTTTCTCTTCTTTTGACTTGGTGGGCTTCTTGGGTCAGTGGATTGTGAGTCGGTGGTCATGATCTCCCCAGGTGAGTTGCATTTATTAGTTCCTTCTTGTCTTGGGAGTTCTGCCAAATGTCCTTGTAGCCTGTAAACTCTGCATTCTTTTTGTCCACGATCAGTGATACATTTTTCTTCCCAAGCTTTGTTAACCTCCCCCTAGGCCTAGACAAGTAATTTATCCTCCAATACTCAGACAACAGCACCACTTTTATACAGCCCAGGTTCCAGGTATCTGCAGAGATATATCTGGAGGGCCTTGGTGGCCATTGGGGGTCGCAGATGCCATCTGTCCCATAATTGGGGAGACCTTTGTTTGACCAGTGATATGCACATGAACTATTGCTTTTTTTACACAGTTTGCCATAGTGAGAATTTNACTTGGTGGGCTTCTTGGGTCAGTGGATTGTGAGTCGGTGGTCATGATCTCCCCAGGTGAGTTGCATTTATTAGTTCCTTCTTGTCTTGGGAGTTCTGCCAAATGTCCTTGTAGCCTGTAAACTCTGCATTCTTTTTGTCCACGATCAGTGATACATTTTTCTTCCCAAGCTTTGTTAACCTCCCCCTAGGCCTAGACAAGTAATTTATCCTCCAATACTCAGACAACAGCACCACTTTTATACAGCCCAGGTTCCAGGTATCTGCAGAGATATATCTGGAGGGCCTTGGTGGCCATTGGGGGTCGCAGATGCCATCTGTCCCATAATTGGGGAGACCTTTGTTTGACCAGTGATATGCACATGAACTATTGCTTTTTTTACACAGTTTGCCATAGTGAGAATTTTTGTCCAGATCCATTAACTGGGATGTGCTAACCAGATATTGCCTGTGCCAGCCTGGAATTAGGGCCTTCCTGTCTCAAATTCCTCCTTTCTGTGCCCATCGTGGTGGCTTATCTTACAGCAAGTTCCTTCAGTGGTCTTACAGTGTTTGAGACTGGCAGCTGTGCTCTTTTAACTCCTTACACACACTTAGCTCTTTCAAAGAACAGGACAAGAAAGCAAGACCTTTCCAGTTGGAAAGGTCACTTAGCCTATGACTAAACCCAAGTTCAAATCACTCCTCCTTTCGATAACAGCCTATTTTTACCAGCAGGCTACCTTAGCCACTGAGTTTTAATTTTTTGTGTGAGGGAACACAATTACCTGGAGTTTTCTACCTCCTGAAGTTTTAATATTCACTGGTGAGAAAATAATGCTACAGCCTTTTTACTATGGTATACAAATATTGGTCTCACCATTGCCAAAATTAATATTTACATATTATGTGTAGAATTCTCATTTTTCTTTTTATGTAGTAATTTCTCAGCATTTTATCACTTGGGTGATCAAAATAGGTAGACATAAGAGTAGACATAAGAGTTATTTTTTAATATGATGCAGCAACAACTGTTGTGCAGAGGCAGAAGAACTTAAAAACACTTTCACTAGATTAAGTAACTGTCAGAGTGAGTACAGCAATGTACCAGAGATAATGTTGTGTTTTATGGATTAATGTGCCAGCCAAGCCATTTCCTTTAGTTATTGTAGGTTGCTGTTACTGGGGAAGACCATTCAACTGGTTAAAGTAAGGCATGCAATTTTTATTAACCACACCTTTCTGAATACAGGAAGGAGCACTGTCAGAGCTTTTTCATAAGCATTTTTTGAATGCTAAGAAAACCTTAGTCACAATGCAGATGTATTTGCAGCCCATTGTTCTCCCAAAGGGTGTGGCAAAGTTCATAAACTAAAGGAGGAAGAAAAAATGCCATAAATAGTATGCAAAATGTCTAAACCTTTTCACATCTTCTAGTTGCCACAGAAAATGTCTGAGCAGTGTCTTCTGTTCATAGCAGGTGCCAATACATTTCATGGAGATACATAGTTTTCAGTGTTAGTGGGCCTGATTTTCCCACAATTTGAATAGCTCTTTAGTCTGCAAATAAGTGAAATACATTTCAGAAGTCACTGAAAGTCTGGTCCGTAGCATGCTAAACTTGAGTATTTTGATCTGCCATTACTGCCTTAGCTAAAGAACACGGTTACTAGTTTTATCAGCTACTGATAAAATCTGTTATTTAAGGAAAATTGTGCTGAAAATCTAAGTCAAATGATATCTGTGTGATACCAGCTGAATGGCTGTAACCAGTTTTGTAGATTATGTTATTGATAAATAGCTTATTTGTTAATTTGTTACCAGTATCTGAATTAACAGAGAACATTCACACAGGTGGCTAAAGAAATCACAATCAAATTATGACCAATAGTAGTAGAGGGGGTGTGAGAATTATGACTAGATATGCTTTCTTCATTAAAGAATGACTTTGTAATATCTCTATCAAATCCCCACTGAGAGAGCTCTGGGAAAGAACAAACAGTGCTGATCTCAGGGAAAAAGCATGTCTTTAAAAGACCTTAGAAGAGGCAATGTTAAAAGGAAGAAAGCTTTTTCCTGTTCCTTGTCAGAAATTTTCTTATAGCATTTAATTGGTCTTGGGCACTGTAAATACATAGGAGACAATTCCCACAGGCTGTTCTTTTTTATGGTGGAGATAAGGAGATGTATCTGCCCCACAGAATGATATCCATGTGAGGAAGTTCATATTACAGTTATCTGATAGACTGGTTTTCCTCTCCTTGCCCTGGTATTGTGCTTGGATTTTCTGCTAGGGCTAAGCAGCCTTCTCTTGTAATTCTTTCTTTTATTATTTGGATTAAATTAGTTGACTGAGAACTTGATTGTCATTTGAAAACCTACATGGAAATTTCATACCAATGAAAAGAACCCAATGAACCAACATCCCACCTATTTAATGAAATCTTCCTTTGACATGTACATTCCATACTGGTGTTATCAGCACACTTAACTGCTGTGCATGCTAGCCAGACTTCACAGATTGTGATCCTGTTCTCCATCCACATCAAAGCTGAATATGAAGGAAGGACTTTCCCTGTTCCTGGAAGATGCTGTGGTATAATTAGCACAAAACAGCTTCTTTTAGAAGAGTTGTTAGAAAATGTGTTCTAAAATCAATAACTGCAAAAATAAGACAAAGACCAAAAATGGGAATCAGAAAGGATGGGGTTGAACTTAAAAAGGAGGACATGTGGGTGTGTGTGTGTATGCATGTATGTACTTACATAGGCATGTGTGTGTACCCATCCATCAAATAGCTCAGTGAGACACAAGCTTGTGGAAAAGAAATGCTTTGATGGCTACTAAACAAGCAGAAACTCCATTGGGCTAAAGCAGAGCCTGACAAGCAGATTGATAGAGACTGTAAGGACACTTAGGGAAAGCAACTTAAATTCTTTCCCTGCTCTTCCACTCTTTCCTGAAGATTTGCTTTTGGCAGCTGTTGGAGAGTGAGTACTGGGCTGACCAAGGACTGCCACTGTCATGTTATGCCCCTATGACCAAAATTTGTATAAGGCACATAACTAAAATCACATTAAAATTATTTCCTAATTCTTTAATGATAATGCAAACAATTAGCAATACAATCAAAGTGATACCATTTTTCAGTGGAATGTTGATTTGTTAGGTATTAAAATAAGCCTTAGTGAAGGGGTTTTCATTCAGCCACTCAGCTGAGAATCATTCAGCATTGTCACTATACTTTCTTCAGAATGACTTTCTTCTCTATTTACATGACAAATGTGGAGAGTATGCATATACGTAAACATGGAGAGAATTTTACTTTGTTAGTACATGTTTAAGACCCTTTCCTTACTAATAAATACCTTTGCAATCCAATAAAATTGCTCACCTGTTCAAATAACAGAAAAAACAGCAGAGCAGATTTATGATATGTGTTGAAATGTATTTCATCTGCAGGAGTAAAACTGAAAATGGTATCACAGAAATGGCATCAGCCCTCCACATTCCCCTTCCAGCTTCCCTGGTAAAGAATTCAGCTGTCTTTTTGTTCTCCTTTATCCACAGAAGTAGAAGGTTTAGTAGCATTTCCAAGCATCTTCCGAGGAATAAACTTCAGGTGCAGATTTCAATCACAAACTATGTGAAGGAAAGGAGAATACATTTCCTAAATTAATACATCTGCAAACAGGGCCTTATGAGCTGAGAAGCTGAAGAAACCACTGAGCTTTCTTCTTGCCTTTTCAAAATATTTTTCCCTTGATATAAACTGGCCAATAGACTGTTGCAATGGTGTGGAAGTTAGTACTTTTTAAATATCAACTTCTCCTTCCATTTTATTTTGAGTAAATTATATTCTTCTAAAAAATAGTTTTCCAAATCGTGAGTACTTTGGAAAGAATGTTGGCAGAAAAAAACTTTTACATGAGTTTTAATGTTCAGTACATGAAGAAGAATTTAACTGAAGGTTTTTTCATTTCTTTTTGTTGCTGTTGTTAAGTGAAATGAAAACAAGGCTGGGCTTTGAAATGGGATGATTTTTAAATAATTTGAGTGATATTACAAGGGAAAGGATCAGAACAGAATTATTGTAATTATCTGGATGTAATCACAGAGGCCCAGATAAGCTACTCAGGTTCCAGATCCTGCCATGGTGCAGTAAGAGCATAATGTGAAGAACCCAGTAATTTCAGGTGCAGGCTGCTCTGAATCTCCATGCAGGCTATTGCCCTGAGAGAGCTAAATGCCAATTAATGTGTAAGTAAATAATTTGAGTTCTACTCAATGAAGGAGACGCCAGACCAGTGACATCTATTTTCAAACACTTGTTTCCTCAGAGCTGGGTGAGACTTTTCATCACAGGCCCTATTTAGCAAAAATAAGCTAGGCTACATCAAAAGCTAGGCTCTTATCTCTAAATTTATCACTCAAGACACCCCTAATGTAATCTCACACAAACGCAGATTAAAGTAGGTCAGAGGCTTGGGCTGTGGAAGCTACTATTTCTCTCCACTGTTTTGAAAGGAAGTCTAAAAATGACAAGTCAGATCTAGGCATCTACACTGTAGATACCTATACATGTCAGATGAATTCCATGTAATGGCAGGATTTCAAATAATTTTTTCCTCTTGCAGAAAGCAATGGCTTCTTGTCAAATTAAAAGGAAAAGGAAACGAGGATACAGATTTTTTTTCTCTCTGTCTGGACAAAATTCAAGCTGCAAAGCTCATTCTGCAGCCTCAACAGTACTACATCTATAAAAATGTGCTCCCCTGCTGCACTGTGACCTCTTACACAAAACATGTGACCAGAAAACTATAATCTGGCCATGTAGGAGTCTGCCACACAGAGAAATCGTAAGATGAGAGAAGAGAGAAAAACAAAAAAAACCAACTGTGCTTTCCTGACAGTTCCATCCCTTTCACTCACGGGTACAAAGGAAATATTCCTTTTATTCTTAGAAAGAATATATCATGTTTTTCTGTATTTGAATCCTCTAGCAACAGTAAGAGTTGAATTTTGGGGTTTAACTGCTTTACTTATAGGTGTCTATATTCACTCTGTTCAGATCCCTGACCTTCAGATAAAACAATATAAATTAGTTTTGGCATCTTCTGTGAATCCATGAACAGAACCTCATAGCATTGCGCATAAATCACAATCTTTGAATTCTAAATATTTTCTTAGTTTTCTTAATATAATTTTTAAGTATGCAATTCTGCTCCAGAATATTTGAGACTTCTAAACTCACAGTGCTGAACTCATTTTAGGTTGAAGCAGAAAGCTCCAAGCTAGTGAGCTTTGTTGTAACTTAATTATATGGCCAAGCTGGGTGTGTGAAAATATCCAGTGCACACTGGAGAATAAATTGCTGGGTTTGGTTTTTCTTGATTTACAAGTTGCTATAAGTGGTGCATGTTCCCAGGGAGTGGTGAAAAGTAGGGGTGTGTTAAACAGGTTTAAGAACATTTTAAAGAAACACTGTCAGGTTTGAGACATAGTAGGTTTGGTGTACATCCTCCCTCCTTCCCAATAACATTTTCTGTTTCTGTGGTTACAAACAGCTGAGCTGCACACTGACTCTCTGTTTAAGCAATACCACAAAATCCAGTGTAGCAGTTATGTGTCACACTGTTGCTCTCTTTTTTTTTCTTTATTTTTGCCATCAGTGGGGAAGTGAAACTGCCAGAGCTACTGTTCTTTGCACTCCTTGGAGAGCTCAATACACATGCCATTGAATTCAGCCAGTAAAATCTTGTGGTTTTCTGCAAAAAATAGCTGTGGTGAGGACAAGCAGCTTCTGGATCAAACAATTTCTCTTCTCAGAGTTGTACAATAGTTATTTGCTAGTGTTGCTGGGGCCACCACTTCAAGGTCTGAAACTCCCCAGTATAAAGTCTGGGCTGCAAGTTCCCAGGAACCTGGGAAAAGTCACATGATTTTGAACCTGAATCTTTTTTATTTCTCAGAAGTTTTGCATGGAGAATGGATGTAATTTCAAATCCTTTATACACATAGCACTGGTTTTGAGCCGTGGAGACCTAGTGGGTATTTCCTTCTTCTGGATATCCTATGGAACTACAGATAATTCCAATTGAAATGAAAGCAAACTTTCTTAAAGAGGTTTCACAAGACATGTCTGGAATATCCATTTCAATACCTTGATTAGTATAGCTGAGAGGAGTGTATATACAAAATTCTATATATACAAACAACTATTTGCCATTATTGTAAAGAACACTGAAGTCTTTGTTTGGAAGGATTCAACCTTATTCTCTAGGAAACATCTTGAAAACACTTTTTCTCCCTAAAGCTAGTAAATCTGTTATTTTTATCTCTCCTGTGGCATTATGCTATAGTACTTACAGTGCTATTCAAAATTTTATAAAATAAGAACATTCAACGCCAAAAGGTCCAGTAGAATCATAGAATATCCTGACCGAGAAGGGACCCACAGGATCATTGAGTCCAACTCCTGGCCCTGCATGGGACATCCTGAAGAACCACACCCTGTGCCTGAGAGCATTGTCCAAACACTTCTTGAACTCTGGCAGGCTTCGTGTCATGACCTCTTCCCGGGAAGCCTGTTCAGTATTTAGTTCAGTAAATGCTAAAATGCTTTTAAATTCCCCCTTCCAAAGGTAATAAGGGAACGCCATGACATGGACACAAATCATTGTTTGCCAGAACAGCATTTACTCTATGAAAAGGGCAGAGTGGAGTTTGGACATGCAAGTGCTGCTATTTGGAAGACACAGAGCAGAGGGATGCTGAAATTTGGAAGCAGGTATCAAAGTAACTGAAGAGGATTTCAAATAAGAATGAAGGAAAAATAGGTCAAAGAGAAAACGGAAGTAAGCAGGAAAGGATCTCAAAAATCAGTCTGATTTCATACACCGACAAAGCAAATCCTCCATGGCGGTGTTCATGAAGGGTTTCAAGAACATTTACAAGTTCTTTACAAGGATTTGTAAATGAAGATTAATGTATCCTACTGGTTTTAAGCAGTGGTAGACATGTGTGTATAAAAAATAGAAAATTCTTTGCCCAGAAATTGTACACTTTAGAAAAACTGCAATCAAATGAAGAGAGACAGGAGGAGCAGTGATGTTGCATGAGAACTATGTCATGAACAATGCACGGCATGTCAGCTATTCCATCCACATGGCTTGTGTTTGACAAGCAACAAATAGACAAACATTCAGATTTACATCCGAAATATGCTGCAGAAGGAGCAAATAAAGGCAAACACAGAGGATAAGAAAAGAGGGTTGCTGAGTCGCAAACAAGGGAACTAAGTGATTTGAAGACAGTGCCACAAACAAGCAACACTCAGAAGTTCATGCATGAGCGTAGTTATAGCAGTTATAGCCTCTCAATACAATTTTTTCTCAGGGTTTTGCAAGGTCAGCCTCCTAAACAGCCAAAGGTATCACTGCAGGGACTACATGTTCAGGGAACACCACAGAGATTGTCATGAATCAGTATCTCTGTCATTTATCTAACTGTACAGTGCAGTGATCCAGTAAATGGGTGTTGACAATAGGTTTTGCAGTGAACAGCAAGGGTGCGGTTTCTTTATCAGTTTAAACTGATCTAGTACCACATTTCCACCAAAAGTAACAGTTGTTCCTGGCCTGTCCTGCCCTTGGCCATGCTCTCCAGTCCCTTAGCCTTGGTCAGATCACCAAACATCAAGATTTAATTCACTGCAACTCTCATAATCAAAAGAACTGAAGCAAAGCATGTGGAGAAAAAAACTTCAGGGTAGGCCAAGACCATTCCATTGCCACAGTGTGATTGGGTAGTTTTTATCAGACAGGAAACCAGCTCTTTCAAGCTGCCACCTTAATTTAACAACTATTGAAACAAAAGAGAAATTAACACCTTAAAATCAATATTTTAACCTTTCTATAAATTCAGTCATATTGTTATTAGTGATAGTTATTAGTAATTTCCCATCCCTAACAGATACAGTTTTTAATACAAGAGGTCTCCCACAGGATTTCAATTGAAAGGGCTTTCTAACACTTAGCAGGAACCATTTATGGCCCTTCTGAGGGTGTCCAAAGTTTCTTGAAGTACTGCATTAGCTTTTCTCTCACCTACAAATCACTCTTTGTTCAGATCTCTACATGCATACATATGGGAAAGGTTAATAAAAGCATAATTTGGTCTATATGGGTAATTTGCCAATTATTACCAATTCATGTCCTTTTCCATATGGAGTAACTTTTTCTGATATCAACATTTGTTTTCATATTAATGGTCTTTGATACCTCTCAGGCACTGCTGGGAAGGGTAAAATTTGAGGATTTGAGTGACAGGAACTATTATCATTTTAGGTTTTAAGAAGCCATCTGACCTCCAAAGTCTTCAAATGTGCTTCAGTACTTTAATCATCACTGCACTGGACTTGCTCCAGTAAGCCACATCATTTTTGTACTGGGCAATCCAGAACTGGACACAGTATTCCAGATGTGGCCTCACCAATGCTGAAGAGAGAAAGGATCCTCCTCTTCATCTTGCTGGCAGTGCTCTTACTGATGTAGCCCAGGAAGCTGCTGCCCTTTTTTGCCATGAAGAGCGTGTTGGTAGCTCATGGTCATCTGGTTTTCCATTTCCTGAAAACTTTCTCTCCAAGGACCTTTTAAGCAAAGCAACTTTCCAGCCAGTGGGTCCCCAGCATGTACTGGTGCTTGGGGTTATTCCTCTACAGATATAAGGGTTTGCCTTTGCTGTTGTTGAAGTTGAGGAGATTCCTCCCTGCCCTGTTCTCCAGCTTGTCGCGGTCCCTCTGAATGGGGGCACGACCACGTGGCACACCAGCCAGTCTGCCCAGTTTGTATCGTCTGTGAACCTGCTGAAGGTGCACTGTGCTCCTGTGCCCAGATCACTAATGAATATGGAGAACAGTTTTAGCCCCAGTACTAAGCCCTGGCATCTAGTAAGTCACTAGTGGCTTTACTAGATTCGATTCAACCATCTAAAGCACAGACCGTCCTGCTTCTTGTGATGAAAGACAATTTCTCTTCTCCCTAAGCTGCATGTACACCATATAAATTGCTACTGCCCCAGAGGGAAGACCAAGACAGAATGAATAACTTTGAAAAGAAGCCCATGGTTTCTCTCTTTAATTATATACATCTTCTTTTCATGTGACAGCATTGACCTGTTTCCTGCCTCATTTTCTCCCGTTCTTGCCACGTCCCATCTCTGACAACCATGTAGAAAAAAATTAAGGGCTTCCTTGAACCCTTCATTTAATAACAAACAAGAAGGAAAGAGGTAATCACCCATACACTGGCAACTCTATAATTATAAAGTCAATTAAATGTAAACCATCCCCACTTCTGCCTTCTAAATAATTTCTTGTAATTACTAAAATGTACTGATTTATTTTCATTCTTCTGTTGTGACAGAAATTACTATTAAAAGGTTTGCAAAAATAAAGAATATTGGAAGCCCAAATTCAAAAATTCATATACAGGAAGATGTTTAAATGTAACCATAAATTTGTATTAGAAGCAAAGGAGATTAACATAATAAACAGGCATGTTATATTGCAATATTTCCACTGAGGTATTTAATCTCTTGCAGTTTTGTGTAAATACTAGAGATGTTGCTCAGTGATGAACATCCAAGCTAATCTGAGTACAGATGTATTGTATCTCATTAGCAGTAGTACTGTGGAAGGTAAAATACACAACTGCTTTGATTTATCAACAAGGTACAGAATATGCATTCAGGTAAATATATGACCACACAGTAGAAGCAGACTTCATAGATAGTATGCAGATGAGTGAAACTTGAAGCACTACTTTATGTGTTTTAATTCTACAGTAAATTTAATGTATGTCTAATATAAATATTACTTTACTGAGCTTAATTATGGTCATGTACAAAATTAAAGTTCCACATGGCAAGCTTTCTCCATAGTTGTCCTGAAAAGTGTGCCACCATACAACCAGGAGGAGTCCCAGTTCTGGCCCCTGGGCTGCTCATGCAGAGTCCCTGATCCCAAGGTGGCCACATGTCCCCTGTATTACTTTCTCATCAATTTGTAGTTAATGGAGTGGTCCTTAGACAATACTTTGAGGAAACAGTGGTGAACACACACCTGTCTCTGGTTCCAGATGTGTAGAGCTCAGAATAAGGCACCTGCAAGCCAGATGTAAGACAATCCCTGCCCTCAGTAATTCTGCACTGACCACTCCTAGGTGACTGCACAAAGGGAAAGGGAATTTCAGGTGGCTCCATAATCAGGGATCTCTGTCTCCATGCATTATTTAAGGCAGGCAGAGATGGCCTGACTCAGCTTTGAGTGTAAGTGGCAGACACGTCACTGGTGTGGTGAGGTCACATATCCTCTGGTTATGTCTGACCTCCCTAAAACTTCTTTAATTTTATTGTTGAGACCTTTGAAAGTTCTACCCATAAATTCAGGGAGAAACTTGAGATTAAGACCAAGACAAGTGCAAGTTCTGAAATCGTGACAAAGCAGCACCAAACACAAGGGGTTCCATGACTCCCTTGTAACAGTCACAAGGAAATAGCTGCTCACCTCTCTCGGCAGATAGGGATTTTCAGTAAACATGCCTAGGCATGTTCAGCTGTGAATTGTTATATGTCTTGAATTGGGACCTGCCCCAGCTATTGTTGCCCCTGCCTCCCAGCCCCATGCAGTGCCTCCAAGTCACAGCAGCCATTCCATTTGGTTACACTGGATCTTCAAAGAAGGATCAGACTTGAGAGCTTCTGCCGTAAGTTCAGAATCACTCAGTGCAATAGACAGAAAAATCTGTGAAGGGTTTATTCATTATTTCTGGCACCACAAGATGACTCTTCAGGAGGCTGCTCAAGCTATATGGACAGATTTATTGCTTTAATATTAGAGGGAGAGCAGTGCCCTTACTTCTGACTACAGGTCCTTGCAACTTCATCTGAGGCATCTCCCTCTGGGCTCTGTCAGAAACAAATTACTGGCCTGGATGGTGTGTAGGTCTAATCTAGTGTGTCCATGCCTCTATAAAGGAAAACATTAAAAGCAGAAGTGCCCTTCTTCCTGACAGCCTTTGCAATAGAAAAGAGTGATTCAAACTATGATACTGCCATTGAAATGTTACAAATATTGAAGCAGGGTCACCCCTCACTTTTAAGTGTGATAATTTATTTAGCTGATTTAATTTTCCACACTCTCTCTCAAAAAAACCCCACATATTCTCGTCCAAGTACTCATTAGTGCAAAGATCACAGGACAGGACTATACAGAAAAGTCTGAAGAGGATACACAGTACTAATTTAATTTAATCACAATCTATTAAATATTTACATAAATACAGTCCTCCAAGGAAATAAGCTTTTATTTTGCCAAGAGCAGTTCCTTGAAGGATGATAAGACAAGAAATACTAAACATATTATTAAAAATAATTATTTAGAAGTAAATGTACTAATTTTAATTATATTGGATAATACTGAAGCTTCCTATACTTTCAAAAAAAATTTATTCTGCTTGCAACAGTTTATAGTTGCTTTCAGACACAGGCAGTACTTTTTTCTCCTGTAACAAAGGCCTGTGTTCCACTCCCTTGGAAAGGCACACTCTGTCCGAAATAATACCAAGACTCAGATAGTCTTCACCTGACTGGGCAACGGTAGAGAATAAAACAGCCTCTCACCTTACTCTGATCCAAGACAAGAGCAGCTGTTTGCAGATGGGAGGGACTTTCTCACAGACCCCACAGACAGACCCTGCCCTCTTCAAGGACTGCTTTCTGTTCTGCAGAGATGCATCCACAGCAATTCCTTCCCTAGTTTACATTTTCTGCCAGCTGATTTATGGACTCAAACCAAAGCAAATCTATGCTTCAATGCGGGAAACTCTCTTTCAGGAATGGGGAGCTCAGGTAGCAACAGATAGCATAATAAAATAATGCTGTTCACTTACACCTAACCATGCATTCTCCATCAAAAGCACCATTTAATTAATATTATTTCACAAATAAGGAGAAATTGACTGTAAATAAATTTTGATTTTACTATTCAAGCAAGAAGGTTGCATAACAAAAACTGGTGCAGACTTGAGCCATTCTGTAGCTCAGAGTTCATAGCAATGTACAGAGTGGTAAAAAAAATACAGTATTTTAACAAGGAGGTTCTGCTAGAAAAATGCTGACCTATACAGTCCTATGCTCTTAGTCTTTTGAAAGGTTAAACAAATTGTTCTGTAAAATGAAATTTAAATCTAAAACTGGAAATGTAAAGAAACTCAGCCCACCTGTTGCCTCTACCCAGAAAAATGCAAATTCCATAGGCAGGTCATTGTATTCGGGGTTCCCTACTGACATACATATATCTCTCTGCACAGGCATCTGCATGGCTTGGAGCAAACAGCTTGGTGTCTGCCTCACACCTAAACTGGGTGAGCAATCTCCAGAAGACCTAAAAGGAATTTGGTCCAATACAGGTTTTCAGGGTGGCCTAATGCAGCAGTCAGTGCTGGGCACTTAATAAACCAGAGGAGCTGCAGAAGCTTTATTCTAAAATAAATGTTATCACAGGTGGTGTAGTACGAAGGGGCATCTCTTGTTTTATTCAGAGTTTATGACAAGTTGCTTCATTTGTGATTGGTACCCTGCTTTTATCCAGGAAAAGGTGGCCACAGCTGTGCTGCTCCTACCTGGTAAACCAGGGGTTTGTACACTCTCCTAAGCCAAGGACATTGCAGTCTCTTAGTCTGGGCATTAACTTGTTCATATTTTGCACACGCTCAAAGAGAAAGCACAAGGGAAAAGCAAGAGCTCAAGTCGTTTTCCTAAAGAAAATATTCAAACTACAAATTGTGGAACAGGAGGTTCCATCTTCCTACACATCAGACACCAGGAGAAATAACCATCCTGTGTTTTTCAGATGGTGCCTGTGGTACAACTAAGCGTTTAGTGATTTTGATATTTATAAGCATATATACCATAAAAATTTTGTCTTCGAACCTGAAAGCGATTTAAAACATCACTTGTCCTTGTGTATGCTTGTATCTGTCCACAAGCCTCCTGCTACATTTGACAAGGTAAATCCATAAGTTGTGTCTTTAGCTCTTTTCAACCTCCTGAAAAAAATACAAATTTCATAGTCCATCACAAAATCTGTCCTGTTTTTTCATCCTGCAGTACAATCAAGTCTTTGAATCCTCCGATTGTGTTACTAAAATGCTATGATTGTTATAAAATGTGAAAGGTACTTTATAACCTGAACTATATGAGGAAAGACTATCTAGATGATAGTCCACCTCCGAGCTTCCAGGTGTCTCAGCTACCCCTTTCTAGACTTCATCCTGAGCACACACTTGTGCCTGTGAGAGCAATGAGCATCTCTCAGTTACTATGGTGTACTCCTTTTTGTTCACATGCATTCATTTGTCTTCAGTGAACAAGAGAACTACCACAGAAAATGCGTCCATGAGAGGGATTCTAGGAGTTAAACCAAGTCACTGACACTGTTGTTTCTGAACGGATCGTGCAGCAAAGACCATGGAAACACCTGACAGGGTTTATTCTGGGAACTGGTGCTTTTTATAAAAGTGATATTTAGTCTTACACTTGTATATTTGTACTGCAGATTCCCTGAAAACAGAGAGTGGCACAGATTTGCAGTTCTGGATTCTAGAACATACGTACGGCTTGGTGCAATGTGCACTTCAAGCACTAGGTGGAAACAGAGCAATGAAAATAAGACCCGTTAGCAACCCTTCAGCACAACAAATGGAAGAGCTTTTCTCAATACACGACTGAGATCCTAGAAGGGAGGAATGGCAGCTAAAATCCACTTCATTTTGTTGGGGGGCTTCTATCATTTCACTTCTTTCACACAAGGATAAGAGAAAATATTATTCTTAGTCTTCTTAAAATTGACTTCTAATTTTCTTGACTTAAATTTTGGGATACCTTTATTCAGAGTGCTCAGATACATTTCTGTTGGCTATTCTTCAAGTATTTCCATGAAAATTAGTACCTGAATTAGACACATAGCAATCTTCCCGCTATTGCTATTGCAGTTTTGCAAAATTTGATGTTGAACATATAATGCTGCTTTTGTCTGCTGTCATTTCCTTGTTATAAATCCTAAGCAAATAAAATAGTGAAAATAGAAATGTAATGTTTTCCTTTCATCTGCTTATGCAACAAGAAAATCAGAGCTAGAAAAGTTACCCTAATTTTGCTCCTTTTATCACCCAGTTCTAGGAGCCTGTTTATCATAATTTTTTTTTCTTTTTTTTCATCTCAGGAAATAGAACTGGAATGATATTTTACTTTGGATGGTAGCCATATTATGTTGCTTGTGGAAAACTTTGCTCCAGAAAAGTCCATATGCAGAATGCAACTGCAGCAAAAGCCCACAGAATTGAGGAGGAATGATGTGGCATTACACTGGAAATCACAAAGCAGAAGTGAGACACACAACAGCAGTGCTGGTCCAAGCATGCATGGTCAGGATAGGACATCCAGGCCTTCTCATCTTACTCCCAAGAAATGACCAATGGTGTAAGACCATCCATTTGAAAGGATATATTCATGATTTATGCAGCCTCAAAAGAGTCTGACCTAGTCATCCCTTCAGTACTGTTTGCAGAGCTTGAAAGGTCTGGGTTAAGAAGCTGGTATAATGTCAAGGGGCATCTCTGTTTTATTTAGAGTTCATGGCATGCTGTTTCATTTGTGACTGCTACCCTGTTTCCTGCAACATTTTTACTTCTTCCAAATTCTACTCTTTTTTTTTTTAGCTAAAACATTGTTGATTACCAATAAGTTGATCAATTTCATCATGCATGTTTGGCCAGGTTCGCATCTATGCCCACTTTTTAACCGAGGAGAGGGCAGACACTCATATCTCAGGCCAATTTTACAAATTGAAGCAGATTTCAACTGCCTGAGGTGACTTAGTCAATCAGTTCGGATGCCAGAGCAAGTATTCATGCTGGTGGAATGCAAGTCAAAATCTGAACCAAACTTGAAACCTGTTGAAGCTTGGGGGTAACTGAGACTATTGTTCCAGATCCAAGAAAGTATAGCTTTGTATCTACTGGGTAAATATATTCAATAAGTCAGCATTAATGACTTCAAGCACATTTTCTAAATTCAGTAGGAACATCTGCTAAGCTAAACTCAAAGACCCAATACCAGACAGGTGCATAAACCTACTGTCCATATTCCTGAAGGAAGTTTGTGCGTGATGTGTACAATGAAGGTTAGATAGGCCAAGATATAAATGCAATTATGATGTAAAACCTTTGGTGGTGGAAAGGTTTTGAGGAATTCAGGGCCAGTTGCCATTAAATTAAACCTACCAGTGGGATACTGTGTATTTCCTCAAAGATTTTTGAAAATAGTTTAAAAAAAATTAAATTCCATAGGACAAGTAGTGTCTAGCTTAGTCCTTTTTCCCTTATGAGGTGGTCATCCCAATCCTTATAATTATGGTCATCTTTTAGAGGAGAAGACACACGTTAAATAGCATGAAAATCTCCTTGCAATATAATAAAACAGTGTCACTCATCCTTAATTTACAATTAAAAGGTGATGAATTCCTAAATAACATACAGGAATTGTTAAACACATCTTTAAGAGGTTCAATAACATCTCTGCTTGAAATAGTGTCTGAAAATACTGGCTTGCATTCAATTTATTCTGTTATTCCAACTCTGCTAAGTATTTAGGCACTGGATTTTGTATCAATGGGACTTTTTAGTAGTCTAGCTACATGACTGAAGAGTTTCTTGATGGCAACTGAAAGAATTCACATATTGGTGCTGAAATAGGAAGAAGAAAGAGTTTTCAGGACAATCAGTGCCCACATTACACATGGCAGGAGTACAGGAGAAATTCTGCTTGTAAATTAAACAGAGATTATATGGAAGACACTGCAAGTCAAGTACAGATGTTCCTTTTTAAAATTTCAATTTAATTCCCATTTTAAGTTCCTCAGGTAAGCTTATTGCTACAACATGGACTTACCAATTTTGGCACTGAAGAGTGCAGCTCAGGAGACCTTTCCAGATGCAAAAACTTCCACTGCTCTCAAATCCTTTGAAGACTTGACCACTGAACAGAGGATGCCTGATGTGCCTCCAGTTACTACTTCCAACAGCTAAAATCCCTTTTCCACCAAGATTCACGTTTCAGGCTAAAGCAGACTGAAAGTTTACCTCTGCTGTTATCTACTTTTGCTGGCTGGCAGCTGCTGTTAGTGACTGCAAGTGTTACTAGGAGTGGTTTTGGCTCTCAATAGGATAGCTGTGAGTCAACATGTGGGACAAATCCAGACATGCCCAGCTTTCCTCCTGCTCTGTAAACAGAGTGATCTGATACAGAAATCTGACTTTGATGCACTTCAGATGCATTAAGCATATCTCTGCCTTTCTGACGCATAAAGACTGTCTTCATACTCAGCCCAATAGTCATGTGGCACAGTTCTTTTTTGAGGTACTGTAAATTGCAATGACTCCCTTGCCTGCAAGGTCAAGCATGGGTGATAAGCATCAGGAGTGAAATCCTGGCTGCTGTAAAGCCAAGAGAAAAATCCCATCGATCTCAACAGAATAATGGCATTGCCTCAAGACAGTGCAGATCACTTTGGAGGAGACTTCCCACAGAACCCATTTTTTCCCTCTCCATTGTACTGTTCTGGCCACTTTAAATCTTCTCCATCTAGAGCCAGTCTCCTCTACCAGAAAACCTCTCATGACAAATTTCCCTGTCCTGTTTCCACTCTTTCCTCAAACAGGCTGCCTTTATATTCTACTTTGTTTTGATCAAGTAAAATTCCAGCTAATACTGTAATCTGGAATATTCACACATTTAATTTTTTTTTCTGGGTGAATAACTGTGTTAAAGCAAGAGTTATTCAGCTGAGTTCTTTCGAGTATGTCTTTATGCTACACATCAGGAGGATAGCAATTGCTTTTCTGGGTTTAATATCACACATATCACACAAGTCTTGGCAGTGTAGAATTTCTTCTGCAGACAGACTGGATTTTAAGCAGGTGACCAGCAGTACACTGTATTCATTCCTTGAAGCTAATTGATGCAGTAAAAATGGAATTGCATATATGAAATGTTAAAGGAAAATATTCAATAGACAAACTGCTACTGTGCTTTTGCAGGAGAGGACATTGGGAATTTGTATTTCAAATGTTTAGAAGTAAGCTGGTCACAGCTTACATGGCCATATTCTTTGCAGTCTCTGCCTAATCCCACTATCTCCAATAACCTGGATGCACAGACATAAACACAGTTTTCAAAATGTTTGTTAAGAAAATTCAAGGAGAAATGAAGACAGAAAGAAATAAAAAGACCGACTCCAGCGAAGTCAGGATTCCTCTATGAGTGGCTACTTATATCACTTACTTATCCATTTATGAATCTGGGCATTTTTGTCCCTATAATATTTTAGGATCACAAAGAACCTTTTGATCTTTACTCTGACACCCTATAAAGGCCATTGGCATTCTATAAAGGCCAAAAACTGCTCTGAATTTTGTTAATATTAGAAGGCATTTTTTTTAAGATAAAGTGGATAATATAATTTATCTGACAGCGTAGTATACATTTATCACAGATAATAGAAACCTGGATCCTTGCAGTGATGCTAAATCTGCAACCCAGGTATTTGCAGAATCCATATACAGGGCATAACAAAATTTGCTCATTACTCAAATTGGGCCATCAAACTGGCAGCGCATTAAAGAATTCTCAAATGGTTCTCAGATCATTTCCACCATCCTTTAACACTGTAAAATTTATTTGCCATTGGATTCTTTGAGTAAACAGCTATAGAGTAATCTCTCCCTTAGTCATCAAAAAGTTTGACAGCACTTGATTAAGCTGTAAGCATCTTAGATGCAGTGCTGCTTGTAAGACACTTTTAGAAGTTGAAGACTTATCTAAAGCAAAAATTAGTTTATCTGTGTGGCTTGCTTAGCTTTTGGATGCTGGTCTCCATCTTTGTAATTAAGATGTTCTGAAATTCATTATGAGCTCTGTATACACAGGTGTGCACATGCACGAACATACTCATGTTTAATTCAGTCTCTACATCAAATTTCTCTTGGGTTATTTAAACAGATTATTGGAGTGAATGACTTTATTATTAATGAGTCTTGGATATCATAAACTATAATGATATTATACAACCAAATAGCCCAGTATCTGACAATACTCAGTGAACAGTACTGAAAACACCACTTACACAATAATATATTAGGTTGATACAATCCTTTTCTATTGAACTAGTTCATAACTAAAAATTTCTTAGAATATTTAGCATACACAATCATAAAATCACAGTGAATCATTAAGTAACAGCCCTAACAGCATTTTAATAAGACAAGGGTGTATTTAATGTCAGTTGACGATGAGTGTAACTCTAGAAACATACACTGTCAGGGAGTCTGTGTTTCTTGGTTAGTAATTCAGGAGATGTTAATTTTATAACATCAGTCCTCTGTCACCCCATCAAAACCTTTGATTTAGTGCCCTTGCAAAATGGCACAAGTTCAAGAGCATATCAAGGAGTGAAGAGCTTAAAGCACACACAGTCACTTACAAGTATTATCATTCACTCAGAATAACTGCTACTAAAAAAAGCCAGGGGCTATCAAGCAGCATTTTAATCTTAATTCAGAGTAACCACAGTGTATTAAGCCCCTCTCTGCAGTTTCTAACTGGATATACTTAAACATATTTTCCTTTCCATCTGGAATGAAGGGAACAATTGAGGAATTCTCATTGACTGGTGTCTCCTCAAAGTACTGAGGAATTCACACCAGACTTTCAGTTACAAGTAGACACAACTCCTCTTTCATTGTTTTATTTAGATTAATTCGTTTGGATTGTTTTTAGATTAACAATCAAAACCAAGATGAATTTTGAATGATAACACATCTTCTCATAGCTGTGCTTTAAATAGGAGCCTATTTGGTACATGAAAAGGGAAATCTTGTCTTAGTACACACAATATATAGAAGTGTGGCTTGTATTTTAAGAATTCAGTTCATAGCATTTTATGTTAACCTGTTGCACTGTGCCTTCAACGCTCTAAAGAAGACTGAACTCAGATTATAAAAATGCATATTATATATAAATTGAAATAGACTGCTTTGGGTCCTGAATAAAGAAATCACAAAATCAAGTAGTCCATTACAATGCAGTATGGACACATGAAACTTTAAGAGAAAAAATTTGAAAACTCCCAGGAGGTATGATTGTTTCTTTCACAGGAGGTATGTCAGCAATGAATGCCTGAATCTGTTCTTCAGAATTGAAATAACACATCCTAAACTATTCCAAGACATAAAGGATGAGTGCCAGTCTTAAAGACTGCAAGAAATTCTTGTAAAATCTGCTGTGAACAAATCGAGACCTGGTAGCTAAACCAGAAGGAAATGTAACGTAATTACTTCCAGTGTTCTCATGGGGCCTTGCTCAGAGTCATAACAACGAGAATTAAAGCTGTGCATCACTCTTCTCATTAATTACCCTGTTTCTTTCTACAGGTGTGGTGTAAGAAAAAATGAAATTATAGAGACGTAGACTGTCACCAGATCTCTGAGCATCATCGTGCAGAGGGGCTCCAAGGGAAAGCCCCTTATTCACAAAGTAGCAAGGAGCAGTGCCTGTCTCTTGCTTTGCCAGAGGAGAGCACACAGGCAAGCAGACAAAGAAGTCAGCTGGTCACTTCAGCTTCGCAGAGCCAGTGATCTCACCCTCTCCTCCCATGAGTACAGAGTAAAGAGCTGCTACACTTTGACTGATTGGTTTTATTTTATTACCTGCTCTCCTGACATATAGGAGAAGTTAACGCCCAGTTCTTGATCACTTAAATCAATTTGGAATTATTGGACACAAGCCAGCTGATGACGACAGTGCTTGGGATTTTCTTCTCCCTGTATAAAAAGGCAAACGGTTCTGGGCAGTTACATCAGCCCTTTTCAGCAAAGCATTAATAAATCATGTGGAGATCACTGATACTGATAATTAGTCACATGTGATACTTGAGAGCTCAAGTTCCTGAAAAGAACCAGGTGCCTAGAATATGTATTTCACTGATTATTCGTGAATTGAGAATGTCTGCCTTCTCTGTATTGATGATATGAAATTAATCCACAATTTATAGAAATACTATGGAGATGCTTTGCTTGACTCAATGTTATGTTTGTATAAAAGTAGAACTAGTATGAATGGAATCTGCTTCATCTTGAGAATTTTTTTCTTATGAACAGATGCCCAGGTTTATTCATTGTCATTTAATAGCAGAGTTTAAATTTGTCTCACGAGTAACAAAAAGTATTGGTAAAAAATGCTGCTTCTCACTGTCATGGAAAATAGCAACATTATTTTAAGGTCTGGACTGATTATCTACAGAACTGAAAAATGGATGCTGAAAAAAATCTACATGCTCAAAATCTATACAAGAAATTTGTGGGAGGAGAAAAATGGGGAGAATATCTGTTGACTAAACTATTTCAGAAATGTGTCCCCTGATATACCTTGTTATTTTGCACACTAGCAAGCTGCCAAAAAAATCCCATTTAATATAGTTTGGCTCTTGTGATTCTTCCTTGCTTTGTGGTGTTATACCCATCTCTGGATGTTCTGCAACCCTGCTTTTCTATTTCTTTAAACAAAAGCTGCTGCTTTGATCATCTCTAGCATGTGCCAAGACACAAGACAGATGCTCCAATGGTGCAGTTGTGCACCCTCAGAAGGAAAGTTATTATTGGAGAAAAAATTACCTCTGCACTTGAGATTAAAGAAAGGATTTACTCTTCCTTTGGTTATTCTGCTGCAGACAAAGTGCAACTGCCCCTGCAAATGGCCAGGAGGTACCACCTTTTCTCAGCAGCAGTGAATGGCAGCTTGGGCTGGACTGCCCAGATTTGCAAACACAGGAAACCATCTACAAACAGTTCTCAGGAATGCAAAATGTGCAATGAAACGTGGCAACTCTGGATAATTAATAAACACATCACAGATAGAAAATGGTTACACAACTAAGTGCTAAAACAGCCATCTTAACAGAAGGACAGATTATAGAACACCCTCACTTTTAAAAATTTAGGGAAGGAAGGAAAGAAGGGAGGAAGCAAAAGAGGGAAAAAGGAACAGAAGGGAAGGGAAGTGGAAGGAAATATAAAACAAAAGGGAGAGGGATGGTGGGAAGACTTTGTATTTGATTTTTTTAAAAATAATTTTCTTTTTTTTAATTTCCTGGTGAACTGCATGAGTAAATAAAAATATATATATTAGAGCATCACAGAAGTTCTAAAAAAGAGTCTTTACAATTTTCATAATCTGTTTCTTTTTGTTTTAATAGTTTTTGCTGTAGTAGAAATCTGTGCACCATCTCCTTCTCATCCCCTAAAGATTTTCTGACATAACCACCAGGACTGTGTTAACATTTCAGAATGACTCGGTCATGTTCTTCTGCCAGATCAAGCGCAACGGTTCCAAATCAAGCAGGAGCTCCATGGTTTCAGTTAGACACTTCAAATATCTCCTTCTGAAAATAAACATTATCCCTTGTTCCCTATGATCAGATGAGAAGAGCCACATCTTAAAAGTGTCTTGAAATTTCTAAGATACCAAAATAGTGATGTTTATTGGTCCAAGTAAATCCCCTGTAAGTAATTACCTAGACTTAATTGCTTAAATACAATCATAGATTTATTCCAGAAATAACACTTACTGATATACCCATTTTGCTGTTACATTTTTGTACCAATGCAATGACCCTCTCCAATGACCAGGTATGCAATCTCTCTCAGAAAGGAACAAAATGAAAAATAAGCCCATTCACTTTTTAATAGGGCTCTGTCATCCTTTCTTCTAAGTCTCAGAGGTATTTATGCTTATACAAGGGTCAGTTACAGTTCATCATGTTACTCCAGCTCTACATTTGTAGCTGCACAATGCCATTAGTCATTTCCAGAACCACAGCTATTAGAGATTGAAGTGACCTTTTAATGTCATCACATCCTACCCTGATTCCTACTGTCCATGGCAACAGACTAATGTCAAACACACAATTATGACTTCACTGCAAAATGTAGCAAGAGAGAAGCTGATTTCCAGTTTTCAGCTAAATCTCAGAAGTCAGAGGCCTAGCTTTTGCCATCCAAATCAATGAAAGTTATTTGTATTCTATTTGCAAGTTGTTCAATAGTCAAGGTATTTCTAACCACCCACCTCGCACTAAATACCTGGTACCGAAATAAAAATCGATTATTTTTAGCAAAGGAGGGAAAACTGAAATGGCCACATCATGCAGAAATCAGTGTTTGATCCAGGAATCTTTCAAACAAGGGACAGTGTTTTTATAATGTGGGGTAGACATGGTTTATCTGTCTTCCTTACCCCAGCCAAAGCATGAAGGCTCCTGTATTGCAGGGCTGGGGTACAGACAGGCCTATATCCATTTTATATAACGTGAACCCCAGTGCAAAGCAGTTCTCAGTTGTACCCCCATCCCCCTGCAGGAACCACTCTGCTCCACATCAGACTAGCCTGTCTGCAATACAAGGTGTTGGAACCTGGGATAAACACAAGGCTCACCAACACTGTAGTGTACATACACTTTTGGAGATGAGCAGTTTCTATCTGCTGCATGTACTGGGTGTGCATGTGTCTGAAACCCATCACTGTGTAAAGGTATTTCAGCTTGGTTTAGACTAATTGCAATATAATGCAGTGTCAATGCAGCACTACACTTATGGGAATCAGCCCTTCCTCAGAGGTAGCTATCACTTTACCGTGACTTATGGTATTCCCCCTGATGGGGGGAATTTATAGAGTCCTGGCCAGAAGGTTGAAAAGACGAGAGGAGTCTTCAAATTCCTTGCTTCAAGATAGTTGTTTTAATAAGTCTTATCAGAGGAACAGAGTGCTAGACACAGCACCCTGAAAAGAATACAGAAAAAATGCCCCCCTTATCATGATTACACAGACCTTTTAAAGGCAAATCTCCCAATAGAAGCTTAAAATGAAAGATATTTTTACTTTTCTACCAATGTTCAATAAATCACCCTCTTGCATGTACAGGAACTGTGGAATTTTTCATCCAATCACCCTAAATTACTTTTACTGAAGAATATGGAGTAGTAGAAGAAGAAGAAGAAGGCCTGGAGAACAACAACAAACCTCCAGTTTGAAGTTTTTAGCTTTTATCTATTTACTACATTAACAAACCCAGAACCTCAAAATTTTTCCCCCTGTGACAATCTTACAAACTACTCTATCATCTAGTTCACACTAGTGTTGATTCTAACTCTTCCCAGAGTGTCGGTAATTTTCCCCATGGACAAAGGTCAAAACCAGTGTTGTCCAGGGGGGTAGAACCCTTCATAACAGGCAGAGAAATATTTTCTGCACTTTGGGTTCCAACAGTAGCAGTCCTTACCCTGGGCCATTGCCATGCTAACACAGACCTATTGCTTGTAGGACCAGAGCTGATGTGTATACAGGGCTATTTACTGGGCCATGCCTACCCATTCCGAGTGCATTGCGCTTCACTGAAACTCACTGGTGGGTCTGCTTGGCATAAACATAGTACCTTAACATCATAAAAACAATAATCAAGCCTCCTGTATTTGTGGTTAATGACATTCCTACAGTAAATTTATTTCGCTTGCAAGAAAAATTACCGAAGAGTTTGAATGCCAAGAGTAATCACACCAAGATCATTTATCAAGAATTGAGATGTGTGGCTCAATTTTGTAGCTGGACCTCTCTCTCTAATAGGATTTAAAGGACATTTCAGAAAGAATTAAGACCCTCACAATTACAGGGAGTTAGAGTCCTATGACATCTCACCCCTGATATAAACCAAAAGGCTGTTGCAGCTAGAGACCTATGGTAACATCACACCAGGTAAGTGTAAAGTGGTTAAAAATGTGCTCAGACTAGATCATGTGTGAAAGGGAAATTATTTTGTAATGAAGAAGATTCATTTCCCACTGACATTCCAGTAACCAAACAGAACAGGAAAGATATATTCTTAGTTTTTAATTTGTCTCTATTCAGACAAATTGTTACTGAAATAAAAAAGATACACTGAATTTCCCTTCAAAAGGACTGAGCAGGACTACATAAGGGCTTGCTTAAGGAGTTGGCTCAGATCTTTGTAAAATGCAGTGTTGGAAAACTGAGCATCTGTGGTTTTATATTTCAGGGATGATGCAAGGTTTTTCAACCTTTAAATTACAGCTTGTGCAAGCAGTACTCTGTTACTTAACAGATTTACAGATGTGTCCATCTCCAAGGTAATGGGCATTGCATTTCTGTCATTCAAAAGGCTGAGATTCAAAAAAAGTCAAAGAATGAATTAATCCAATCCTTTCCTCTAAAAGCTTCTAAACACTACTGGGAGGCATTCTAGCAGAGGCAATAATAGATTTGTATACAGATACTCCTTAAAGAGTTTACAGATAAAAGTAAAATTTTGCATCTCTATTTTAGAAGCAAAAGGCAAGAGAGAGCTTTACTTGAACCAGTTATACAGGCAGTCACTGCCAAAGCTTTGTCCAAGGTCTAGGCCTTGCTATTGCACTCCTCCCTATCTACCCNCTGGAAAGTTAGAATTGATAATATTTTATGACAAGGTTAATAGGTATTTTTTCTTTCACTATTGAACATAAGACATAAACAGCTGCATAGATTTATGACTAATAATATCTGCAGTGATGCAAGCTAAAATAACATTTATTTCTCAGAAATAAAAGCTGAGTTCAATGAAAGGACATAATGTTACATGTGTACAATCACTGGGAAACACCGACTGGCATTTTCCCTTTTGACCTTACATGACAGTGTAACATTCCAATGGAAAACATTGCCAAGTCTCAGTTCAGCATAAAAACAACACTGAGGAAAATACTCTGTAACAAACAAACAGAACTAAAAACTGTTTCAATAAAAAAAGAGTCACGCTTGGAGCCATCAGCATCTCTGAAAGCCTGTTTATTCTGTTGCCTGAAATCTGACAGGCCCATGATGAATTAAATGTACTACAATTAAAAGAAGTGTTTGGGGTAAACTAGAAATGCTTTGTTTTCTTTTCCACACTAGGACTCAGCTGACTTATCTCATCACAAGATGCAAGGATGTGGCAACTCTGCCCTTCTTGCTGTGTGACAAAAACTTTAAAAAAAAAAAGGCTATGATAAAATTAGAAATAGAAATCTTGAAAGCTTAATATTATGCAATCTATTCTGCAATACAGGAAAAAGATTTTTTTTTACACTTCAGTTTCATGATTTGGAGTTTGTGGCTGTCAGTTGACAGAAATAAATCTCAGAGAGTCAGATTTACGTGGGACTTAAGTGCCACCTCAGCTCTCTTAAGGATCTCTTTGCATTGGGTTGGAAATATCAGGCTGTTAACCTGCTCTTTCTGAAATAAAGGAAATAGTATCTTTCACTAGAAAACCTGTAAGATTTTGCCAGATTTTCGAAGGTGTTAGTTGAAATGAATCTTCTAAAAATTAACCCCTCTGCTGTACTGTTTTCCCTGCTGAATAAAAATTTTCAGACTCTGACCCCTGGGAAATTTTTGATCTCCCAGAAGGGACAGACAATAAAGCCACTGTCTGTACAGAAGAAGCAACACTGCCCCTGAACAACAAAAGCCAGACTCCCTTTTTCACAGACAGGACAGGGATACTGAAGAAATACTTTTTGCGGGGTCCCCTCTGCACTTGTACTGCCACTGCCTGGGCTGGGAGGAGAGAAATTAAGGTTCCCCACAAGTAGATGCCCCACCAGCTCCAGAGGAGACTGTGGATCCAGAAAGAGATCCAGGAAGATCTTAAAATGTCCACCTGGTTATGTCTCTATTGGCTGACTGATGCTGACATTGTGATTTTGCCTTCTCTATTGTTAAAGAAGTAAAACAATACCTGGTATGGTTCAGGCCCTGACCAGTTCCCAAACAAATCCTCAGCACAGGCCCAGAGTCAAAAAAAGCCATGCACTATTTCCCAATAAATAGCTGGGATGTAGCAAGCTTGTTTATGAGCCTTCAGTCGTAAGAACAAGACTAGTCCATGCCAGCTGGCCAGAGAGGACTGAAGCATGGATCCTGGCAATGCTGAATTTGCAAGTACAGGGAAACCCCTTGTATCCCATGTGTTGATGAGACAAAGCTGTGGTGTTTACTACTAGGAATGAGATGAAATCAGTATGACTCCTAACATTAATAACACTTGTGGAAGGGCCAAGAGACCTAGAGAGGTGAAAAAACAGCTTATACCCTGTAGGGCAGTAATGTTGATTTGAGTAGGGAGGAAAGCAGATGGAGTGAATGGATGTGCTGTTCAGAGGAGAGAGGGGAAATAGGATCCTCCCAGCACATTTTTGACATTAAATGTCCAATGATTTTTTTTTTATTATTGTTATTCCTCAGTGTTTTCAGATGTGTTCAATATTTTCAAGATTTTTTGTGTTCCTTTGTATCTTGGTCAACTGTATTTCATGGCTTTGGGAGCTATTGGCATTACAGCAAACCAAGATGGGCTTTCCATATCAAGGGCTTTTGTTATAAATTCAAAATGCTAAACTCCCTCAAATTTGCCAATTTTTTTAGACAAACTACTGTGAGGTATAAGAGGCTAATCAAGATGAATGGAAAGGAGCAAGCACACATCTACTGAATCACCATACTTTATAATCTTTTCAAATGGATTTTCTATTTGCAGACAAAGCTGACCATCAAGTTCAGTAGCAAAAATAACCCCTCTTTATTAATTTGAATTTGCTGGTAAGGTTCACTGCCTCTGCAGTTAGAAGTTGCATGAAATCCCAAGCAGTCAGGCTAACAAATTTTAATAATTGCTTTGTGTTGGAGGAGGGAGTGGTAATTTTATATCATTACCCCTTTTTGAGATTATCCAATTGGCCAGGTTAAAAACCTGTTTCCACCACCTTCAAAATTACTTTGAAACAAATAAGGATTACTTCAATTGCACTTGTAAATGAAAAAAAACTCATTTAGAGTCACTAGTTTTAAATTCCTTTCCTTTATCATTCTTACCACAATTAAGTCAAAAGAAGCTATTAAACACTGCCCCTTCTTCAGGAATTCATTAAGACAGATTAAATGCTAGGTTTTGACTATTTCATTTAATTAGAAGATAAATTTAGTTTTGGTACACTGAATCACTAAAGCATATTGACAGCCATTTCAGTCAGGTGTTAATTTAAGCCCCAAACCAGAAAAGATTTTGCATGTCCCTGAGCCCAAACTGATGTGGATATTTTCCTTTTACATAGAGTGAGCTAAACTGAATGTTGATTTTATCTGACATCTACTTTCGCTGAAGTTTCATTTCCTGTATGAACCTGTTCTGCAATGGCATTTTCAATGATAAATAACACACTAGATTCTAATGAAAGACAGAAGATCATCTTACAGCATTTCTTACTGCCTTATGAAATAGTTGTTTCACCCATTACCTCCTCAGCACATCTTCATTAAACTGCCACACCCGTATAACAACTCATGACAACAACATATACAATACACAAATTTAAGGAATGTAGGGGACCCCAAGCAGATTTTGTTTCCATGCAAAAATCACAAGAAATGGACGATATAATAGAGATATCTTGAGTGTTGTGCTAAGATGGTCAGAGGAGAGAAAAGTCCATGCCCTAATTAGCCAGTGCCACTTGACGTGGCATCTGCTGTCTAGGTGGCAGCACTGCTTTTGAACTTGGCTCTACAGGAACGTCTTCCCACTGCACCACGGAACAGAGCTAATCCTGACAAGTCTAAATCAGCTAATGATTTCACACCACAGGAAGCCAAGTTGTGGAATGATGACAGACTACAATGTGCCAAGTGCCACAGACACACCAGAGATGTGCATGTGAAGCGAAAGGCGAACAGAGACATTCTTCAGAACGGATCCGTTTTCTTTCTACCTAAAAGGGCCTGGGCTGGAAGCTGGGAACAAATATGTGGTTCTCTATCCAACGCTGCGAGAGCAAGTCTGCTTTGTGCTCCCTACCCCCAAAATCACATAGACTCACCAATCACCTTCTTGTTTGGTTTTAATTTGCTTTATGAAGATTGGCTTCCCATACATATCCCAAGCATCACACCAACTATAACCTGATGCCTTCCATCTGCTTCACCTCCACAAAGACCCCAATCCAGTACTTGATCTAAAAATAAGACAAACTGCAATAAAGTGAGGTTCCATAAAAACAGCAAATGAACTTTGTAATTTTTCTTTATGTACTTCCAAAGGCAAACATGATGAAGGTGTTACCACTCTGTGTCAAATTATACAAATACTAGGACACTCACGAGGACCTGGGACATATTCCACCTTTTCTCCTGAACCTGATGGAGACACAAATCCACATCTCCTTTCTCTGAAAAGGTAATCTAACCATGAGGCTACACGTCCCACAGAGAAACAAACAACTGGCAGTATCGTACAGTGGCACAGCTCCAGAAACAGAAGGAAGGAGCATCTGAACCCAAAGTAGGCTGGTAGAGAAAGGATTTATCTAGTATGTGGAGAAGGTGGGGTTGAGCTCTCCCTCAGCAGAGTAGTGATCTGAATCTTAGTTTTTGAGTGCTTGTGCATGGGCTGAAATTATATTAAAAAAAAAAAAATCAAACAGAACAACTCCATGTTATGATTTCAACCTTTATAATTAAGAGTGTGCCCACTCTGAAGGAAAAGAGCTGTCTTCAGGAAGAGACTTTTAGCAGTACATCACAAGTAGAAAAAGGCTTTGTAAAAAGAAGCAAGGCACAAAAAGACTCATAGAGCACACGCTGTGCCAATTCAGATGCTGTACTTGGCTTGGTGGTGCCATACCATGAAGTGCCAGTCAGTCTGGCTTTAAATGCCAGCTCAATGCAGAGAACCACTTACCCTCAGGAGAGTAATGGAAAATCCACACCACCTTTGCACAGCTGCAAAGGCATCAAGGAACTCTTGAACCCCAGTGCGCTGAGGGAAGTTTTAGTCCATCCTTTGCTTTCTGCTCCCTCCTTCCTTTCCTTCAGCCAAGACACAAAGAAGGTGCAGAGCCTTGTTCTTCCCCTCAAATCTAACTTGGTGAACCTTCAACCTGAGTATTGAGAACTCAGGGAACTCGTTCCATCTGCAAAGCAGGAAGACACTGCAGTGTTCTCACCACTCAGTTCATGTTTTTTCTTATCTCATGTCATCCTAGAAATTCTGCCTTTTAAAGCACAGATATAATGTCCCCCGATAATAAGATCGGTAATATTAACAGCTATTTTTATATTGATATTAAAAAGGCATGTCCTGGGTCTGAATCTTATTAAATGATTTCTCTACAAGTTTGGTATTTACATTCTGTAGGCACATGGGAAAACATTGTAAATATTTATAGTACTCTGGATGAGGAGACTTGAAAATTAACAGAAAGAAGGTTTCCATACTGCAGTGAAGACTGTGAACATTTGTTTTCCTCGATGAGATGTGCCTATTTTCACTCTGAAGGCTTGCCAGGTGGTCAGACTGAGTCAAAGTACCTGGCAAATATGAGTTCTGGGTACATCTGAGCTGCCAGTTGGGCCTGCTCCTATTGCCCACGTGCACATGCTGGATCCTTTACAGAGCAACCTGGTATCCACCCAGCTAAAACCTGGAACTGACTCAATGATAAAACCATCTCAGGGCCTGCTCCAATAAGCATTATGGGCAGAAGCAAGCCAGCTCCCATCACCTACACCTGGCCCAGCCTTCAAACCCCTTCCTAGCAGGCAGCGAGCTGTCATAATACATAACTCCTTATGCAAACACCTCCTTGGCATCCTGCACAAATACACCAATGTTTAAGATGCCTGGGAGTAAGTGGCTGCGAGGGGTAGCTGCTGCATCTGTGATATCCAAGTGCTATAGATAGGGCCAGGCTGCTCGAGGGGGCGTGCAGCAAGTTGTAGAACACAACTCACTGACTGGAGAAGTGGGAATCCATCCTTAGAGCAGGTGGTGGGACCAGCACAGACACAATCATCCTTTCCCTGCTGGATCCTTTCAGGCAGCGGTTGTGTGCAAGCCAAACCCAGAGAAGTTGCAACTGATAGAAGTCTGGTAATGCCAACGACTGAAGCTTATTTGAAGCTCATTTCCTGCTAAGCCTCAGCTTGAGAACTAGTATCAGCCAATCATGCACTGAATGCCCTACTTACTTTACTTACTTGACTATTTTTTGCAGGGGGGTGTCATCTGTTTTTATTTTAACCACTGATAGAGCCTGTGCTGAATGCTGTAGATCAGGTTTGGTTAACCAGCACTGCCCCAGGGCTCCGTGCTGTGTGCAGATTCCTGCATGCACAGCCTGCTTTTTCTTGTTTGGTGACTCCTCCCTGATACATTGTCCACTTTCACCCCAATGCCTGTTTCTATTTTCTGTCCTTGTGGTTCTGTCCAAATGCCTTATTATCTGCATTTTCTAGGATCTGTAAACAATTCTGTTATTTTTATCTACTTTTATTTTTAATTAAGGGGTTTTTTTTGCCCTTCTTTATGTCAGATCTGTGATTACATGCAACACCCTATTGCATAAGAACACAAACACATAGTTTAAGGGTTGGAGATTTTTTTTGATCATTAACAACTAGGATTAGATGATAACTCTGAACTCTATGAAGGACTAATAGACATCTACATTCAATAAATTGCTCAAAAGTGGCAGTCTTTGTAGTTTTATGAGTTATTTTTCAAATTAAGTCACAATTTATTGCAAATTGGTTTTGGAATAAATATTTAAAGTAATAATTGATAGTTATTGAAGTAGGTTATTAAAATTCACATAAGAATTATACTACTTCATTCCTTTTACCCAGTGTTTTTTTCCAGCAAACTTTTTTCTTTAGCAATTTTTCTCCACTCATAGAACCAATTCAGTACTGACTTAGGTACTGCTCACCATATTTCTTTGTTCTACAGACATCTGCCTCAAAATCTGATGACCTCATAATACTATAATTGATAAACTCTTTTCTTCTTATATTTTTTATTAAATATATTTCTATAACTGGATAGATTTTTTTATTTTTTTCACCAATTATTATAATTATCATAAAGAAGTAGATTAAGAACCTAAGCATTCAATGGATATTTTAATATCTTTATTCCAAACTTGTTCTCTAATCTATGTTACAAAGCCTGTTTCATTATGATTTCTTATCCAGTGCTGGTCAAACTACCTGGGAAATTATTTGTTACTAAATTTTTCTTACTCTAAGTGTCCTACAATCAAAGTCTACTGACACTTCTTTCATTCCTGATCCATTTCATCTTTCCTGAGACAACTTCTCAGCCAGCCCTTACTTCCACTCCACATTTCATCAACACTGCACATGATCCTATTACTCTTTCTACCTTGCACTACCTCCTTGCACCTACACTGTCTAGTCAAGAAAAATCCCTGGAGTGGCAGAAGGCTATTGCTGACCTCCTGTATTGGTGGGTTCAAAATTAGGCATGAGCCACACACGAGCCAGCAGTGCACCTTGGCAAAAGATGCCAAAGATGGCTGACATCATCCAAAACTGTATTAACAGGAGAAGAGCCAGCATTTCTTAGGTCACATGAATAATAATGTCCAGTTTTAGGCCTTCAGTACAGAAAGCAGCAATAAAACAGGGATAAGTACAGCAGGGACAGCCAGGATGATTGTGTCTGGACCATTTATCCCACGAAGAGAGGCTCTGGGACTGGGGCTTGTTCAGTGAGGAGAAGAGATGGCTCTGGAGGGACATGACAGAAGCCCCCAGTATCTGCAGGGATGTCAGTAAGGAGAGGAAGCCATGGTAAAAGGTGTGAGGCTGAGAGGCAGCAGGCACAAATTAATATCAGAGTGGTTCAGAGAGCATACGAGGGAAACCTTTCCTTCCATGAGTCAGGAGGAGCAGGTTGTGCAGAGAGGTTATGCCATCTCCATTCATGGAAGAGATGACTGGATAAATCCCTAAGCATCCTGGTCTGACCTCAGAGCTGGTCATGATTTAAGCAGTAGGTTGAGCTAGGTCTCCCAAGGTCCCTCCTACCCGAATTATACTGTAATTCCGTGGTTACAAGGACTGCCCGCAGAGCAGCATTAAATATCACATAATACAATTCTCATAGATCCTCTTATTAAAACTGTTCAGATTTAACATTTACCTGGTTAGTGCAAAGACTGCATTTCATCACTTGTAACAGTCATAGCTGATGGGGAGATCTAAAGGTCCGGCTCATTTCATATACTCTTTGCTATTGTGTAGAGACACTAGAGCACATTCGTGCTCTTGTTCTTTGCCTTCTGTCTCCTAGCAACTCCATCTGCTGCCTTATTTTGAATGTTGGAAGTACAAGTCAGTTTTGGTTTTTTTTTTTAGCTGGGGAAAAGCTGCTCCTTCCTCGATTCCAACATAGCTTAACACACAGTTTTATATTTAAGATGCTGGAATGCCTTTTGCACAAGTAAAGATGATTTCATCCTGCATTCTGTCATGACAAGAACCTCTTTTCCAAAGATCTAGGCCACTTCTTTACCCATGGGTTCTTCACCACATAGGAATTTCGGTGACTATTGGTATTGTCAATTGTCTGCAAAAATCACTAATCCACTTTTGGTTTGAGGGAATGATTCTGTTGGGGTTTGTTATTGGTTATTGTTTGGTCTTTCATGAGCTATAATTAGACACTCTCTGGCATCCATATTTCACACAAATCTCTATTACTCATTCCCTGGCACATGACATATTTCCTTGCCAGTATTTGTGGAGCACACTGTGAACTGAGTGGCGCTGAGAAGTTTGTAACAAAAGTGCTGTCCTGTACATGCCTGTCAGTTACACACCCGTTAAATTTAACTCATCCAGCTCCACTGTGATATTTTCATCCTTGACTGCAAGTGATTAAGCATCACATAAACATTATCTCTTATCCATCCAATGGATAAAACAAGACAGTATCAGGTGATGGGTAGAAAAAAGGTGGGAAAAATCAATCTACACATGGAGGATGTGAGAATGCCAAAATATTGCAAAATATTCACCTTTCTTAAGACATTTGGTTATTTATACATGGAGGAGTGACTTTTGTCAACAAAGTAACAGGCTGAAACCTGAGCCTTCTTTGTAGCTTACAGAAAAATCATGATTACTTTAATGTATTTTCAATGGAATTGGAGCTGAACCTTTTGTTTCATAGGTCTCTGGTTCCTTAGTCTGAGTTTTTCGCTCTTCAATAGCTTCATTCCTTCCCATAGTTGAAATTTTTATGTTAGTCATCTCTCCAAAGCTCCCTCATTGATCTTTGTAGCCGCTTCAGGCATTGCCTTTTCTGAGATCAGTAAAAAATACCATTGGGCTGCTCATTTCTGGAGTGGAGTCTGTGCTCACAATTTGAAAAGGTGACTTGAGTGGGAAAAATAGTCTGTCCTTAATGCATTCGGGTTGGATTGTACCCTAAAACAGAATCTGAAACAGGAAAGCAGCAAGTGCAAAGGCTACAAAGTAATTTTTGGTGAACATTCAAATGAATTTTCAGCTTTATAGATCATCATTTCTTGGACTCTCGAGTTATAAGACTGGGTTGTGACACTGAAACCAAACTGGTGTAGTGATTGTAGCAGTTTTAGGAGAACAGATTGAAAGGAAATGCAATCACCAAAGTACATAACAATATAGGAAGCTTCCCTTAGACAACATACAGACTGTTTAGGTGTAGCACAGCCAAATTATTTACTTTGACTCCTTTATATATGACTCCTCATACAGAAGGGCGAGTTTCAAGAAAACCCTCATAGCAACGGTGTCCAGTATTTTAATTTTTAAAACATTCCTAAGCAATAGCTAACAGCTAAATAATACAGGTGATCCCACCTCATTCCAAAATTCCCGTGTGGAGACAAGGTAGAATGTAGTACAGCAGCCCTTTCATCTCCCTGGAATCTGCTGAGGCTGTTGTGAACAGAACCAGGAATTGGCCAATTTAACAGAGCAAAATTATGATGATAAGTTTATCCTCTCAAATGTTTTGCCCATGACACAGTGACAAATAGAAAAGAAGCATGGAACACACTGGCTGTTTGTGTTTATTTCTTCTGTAGTTACCCCTAGCAACTACAAAATTAACATGTAAAAAAGTATAATAAAATATATATTGATTTTAATTGACAAAGAATATGTAGTTTTGAAATTTTTTTTAAATAGCTGGGGGAAAAAAAGAAATTAAAATTATGATTTTTTTAAGATTTCTATTTTAATTTGCACAGCTGCAGTCTTCTATCATAGTGAACTAAAAGAACAGTAAATACCAGGCAGCTGACACTTAAATCAGATATATCTTCTAGTTTTCAGCTCAGCATCTGCTGCATCACTTCTTAGATTTCAAAGTGGCTGGGAAGAGGGACCAAGGATAAGAAAAATGCATCTTCTCAGCTGAAAGCATGTGTTTTTGAATGACAAAGGACTACAGGCCGTAATCCATTGCTATTATACAATAGAAGGGCACTCTGAAAGTCTCATTTTAATTTAAAGAAAAATCTACCACTACAATAGCAATTTGAGTGGAGAGGATGGTTACAGGAAAAAGAAACTTGACACAAACATGTCAAATTTTCATGTTCAGGAAAAATGAACACGCCCATTTTTCCAAAAGAAGTAATGTTGCAGTGCAGACAAACTGTTTCCAAGGGGGATAACACCCTCAGGTACCTCCAGAAACCAGCTCAGGGAAGTTGTTGTCTTTCATATTCTGCACTGGTTTCCAGTGCCAGAGCAGAGTTCTGATTTCAAGGATTTCTTCCTTAAAATGAAAGGGCCAGATTCTTCTCTTACACTTAGGGAAATTAGGGGAGAAAGACAATAGAGTAATACCAGCATTGAAGCAAGGAAAGGATAAGAGACAAGAGCTTGAATATCGCTTTATTTATCACCCTTTCATTAAAAGGAATTAGTGTTAATTAGCCCAGCTTGTAGTAAAATTAAGATATTCCATGCATATCCTATTTAGCCTTTCTATTATCTTTCCCTATATTTTCTCTGTATTTGTCAGAGCTTCTAGAAAGGAGCATAGTAGATGACTTTGGCCCACATCATTGGTAAAACCAATATGTTTTAATTTAGAATTGGATCAAAATACCGTAGCTCAAAAAAAAAAAAATCAGAAATCCAGAGCCTTCTTTAAAGTCTTTCCTCTCTTAGGGGAAGTTATACAATTTTCAAAGCACTTTAGAAGCCCCAGTATTATATTTTAAAAAGACAGAAGGACCAAAGTCCTATTGAAGTCCTACTGCTCACCCATGGACCCCAGCTGTCCATGCTGCCTAAGCAGTGCCTACTCCTCATGCTCTGTGTGGGACAGATTTAGCCCAAAACGCTTTGCCACAGAGAAAGCCAACCCTGAGGAGCCAGTTCATGCCCAGGCCAATAAATCCCCAAAGCCAGCAGTCAGTATTTCACAAAACAGACACACTCACAGACTAGAATTTAGAGACTGGCACTCAGCACCAAAATGGGATGAAGCGGTGAGGCTGCCTTCTTACACTGGTGTTCATGGGCTGACCATGGGGTGCTGCCAAGCCCTAACTAGTCAGAGTATCACTTGTCATGAAGTCTTAGGGGAAAACTGGTTAGGCTGCTAAAGAATGGGGGTGCTTTTTCTTCCTCCACAGTCCCCACTGAAGAAAAATACCCTTGTTTGGCAGTTCTTTGAGCTGAACAAGCAGAGGCGTGGTCACAGCTGGAAGAAGTGGCTGTTTCCAGTCAGGATTCATCACTGGGAAATATTTACTGATTCCTACAGATTAAAGGCACATCTCAAAAATCATTCCTGTTTCTTAAAATATACCTGGAGGGTAATGAGCCGTGTTAGGTGATTTCAGCAGCATTCTCCGTGTTCCTCATAACCATTTCCATTTTTCAGGCAGTAAGAAGATTGTCCTGGAAAGAGGGAATGCTCTCAATTCTTCCTGCTGAATATTTTTTACCTTGAGTAAAACAACTAACTTGTGACAGGGAGTGTCAGTACACAAATGAAGCCTGCTGTCCAGTTAGGTTCCTTATTCTGGATCCTAGATTAATGCAAGTAGTTCACGCAACCCAAGGTCATGGTACTGGCTTTTTTAAGATATCTTTCCCCCCATGTGTCTTACAGACCAGCTGTAGTAGCTCTTTATCTGACTTGATGAGGTTTTATGCTTCCCCCTCAAAAGCCCTGATTCTATACACACATGCACACACAGACACATCAGCACAGAAATACCTCTCCTGGTGTCCATGGTGTTCTCATCCCATGGTGCTAGGTAATGATTTCCCTGGCCAGCAGTGTCTTTGCAAGGCACATTTTGGAATAGCACATTTTTCTGTGAATGCAGCCCTGGTGTAGGCACCTAGTTAGGTGCTTTTCAAAACGTTAGTTGTGTTGCTTGGTTACAACACATAATATTTAAGAACTGGACAAAATAGACTTAAGTAATCTGATGCAAAAACTCATCTAAAAAACAAAATCCAGCCTACCACAGAACCCCTGTTCTGGACAAATACAGACGAAACACTTAAAAAATGCTATTTTTGCCACAAACTTCAACAAAACAAGCTTTCCCCATTACAGCATGTTGACAATTCACCCAGTTTGAACAGTAGGCATGAAAACTTATACCTGAAAAAGGTTACTTTGCACATTGATTTGAAAATTGTGAAGCACAATTTCAAAATACATCTGAGAGTTTTTGCTCCCAGTAGATGAGGACTCATTATTTGTCTTCTTATGATCTGTCTTCTGTCATTAAAAAGGATGCCTGGGAATAAGAATTCACTCTTGCAGTGCTAAATAAATACCATCATTAAGGAATCTAAGATACTTAGCTTCAACAGCTCACTTTTATAGCAGTAATTTACTAGGTTTTCCTTATGACATAGCAGTATACTACACACTTAACAAGGATGTTCATAATCATTCAAATATTGAGACAAACCTTTGGCTGTTGCTATGATACAGCACTCGTTTTATATTCCCATTTAGGTTAGAAGAACATTTGCTCTGCTGTTTACTACAAAAAAGGCAAGACAAAAAAAATCTGTGTTTTCTTTCCTCTCCTATTTAAGGACAACTTAAAATTACTCACAACACCTCTCGTCCTGCCTTTTGTTAGAATTACAGGGCTGAGACATCACATTGGATAACAGCATTGAGTGTCCCAGCTTATTGTTTTAAACCTAATTACTGTAACATTGAAAATTAATAAAAAATATTACATGTAGGCTCATATGAAGCAATTTACATCTCTGATAAGGAAACAGCCCAGAAACAGTAACTGATGGTTCTAATTTTCTCTTCCCCTTATGCCCAACCTGAGATTTAAAAGGAGCTAGTAAAGGGGAGAATCATGGTGATGGCAGGTGTGAAGCTTGCCTTGGAGATATTTTGTTGGCCAGTGTGAAGCTTGCGTTGGAGATATTTTGTTGGCCTTGCAGATGTAGTGGAAAAATTAACATGGAGAAAATTATTGAGTAGGGAATACAAAAAAGGGTGAGGTAAGGTGCTGCTCTTTTCTTCTTCTTTTCCCTTTTCTCTTGTTACAATTCCATTTGAAGTTCTTGCCCTGTGGTTTCAAGTAGGGTCTGGTACTGGCTCCCCTATATCTCAGAATACTTCAAGCCCTGGTTGGGGCTGAAGGGACCTCTGGAATTCATCTGGTCCAACCCCCTGCTAAAGCAGGTTTACCTAGAGCAGGCTGAACACGATTGTGACCAGGAGCTGGTTTATATGTCTCCAGAGAGACTCCACAACCTCTCTGGGCAGCCTGTTCCTCTGCTCTGTCACCCTCAAAGTAAAGAAATTTTTCCTCATATTCAGATGTAACTTCCTTGTGTTTCAATTTCACCCCTTGCCCCTTGTCCATGGCACCACTGAAAAGAACCTGGCCCTGTCTTTTCAAGCCTTGTCCTTAAGATATTTGCATGCATTGATAAGATCCCCCCTCAGTCATCTCTTCAGGCTAAACAGGCCCAGCTCTCTCATAACAGAGATGCTCCAATCCTCTAAAATAACCCTCCACTGGATCCTCTCCTCGTTCCTTGTCTTTCTTGTACCAGGGAGCCACAAAATGGAGACAGCACTCCAGATGTGCCTCACCAGGGCTGAGTAGAGGGCAGGATCACCTCCTTCATCCTTCTGGCAAAGCTCTTCCTAATGCGCCCCAGGATCCCATTGGCCTTCTTGGCCACAAGAGCACGTTGCTGGCTCATGGACAGCTTGTTGTCCACCAGGTCCTTCTCCACAATGCTGCTTTCCAGGATATATTACCCTGGAGCTATTTTATGGCAAGATGGATTGTTTTGTCTGTTCCTGAGATGATGATGGAGCTGTTTTACCCTGAAAAATTTTGTCTCTTCCCATACAGTCTTCTGTTCCACTTGAGGAATATATGCCTACAACCACATGCTGTCATTCTGGCTTTGCTGTGCTTTACATACTTTCCTTCTTCCAAGGAATAGCCTTGCCTCTTTTGCTTTTTTCTACAATTTGAGAAACCCTGGAGGGTAAAAAAAGGCAAGCAACATGGTTGTCCAGACCACCACAGGAATGAAAAAAGTCTGAAAGAGAGCAGTGGCCATAGAGAGGAATGAGGGAGTTTCCTTTTCATGGCATCTCATACTCTTTTTCTCTTGCTATCTATTGGTCCTACCTGTCATTTCCTTAGAGCCTTACAGACCTTTCTCTCTCCTCTCTTATCCCAGTGGGATCCTACCACCTTCCTAGAAACCTGCTTCTCTGGAAAAACTTGTCACTGCCACAAGATTTGAGTTAGTTCTTGTCCTTAGTCAGAAGGGAAGTGGTGGCTTTGGAGATAAGGGAGCAAATGTCTAACAAGCATCACAGTGGAGAGAGGTCAAGGCTGGTCCTATAATTGCCCTGATTATATGATGGGCATTTGCAACTCCAAATTCCCTGTTGGATGGGGATTAATACTTGAATTATACTGGCAGGAGGCATTGTGGGTGCCTGTGATAAGTTCAGCTAGAGGGGATTTCGTGGCGATTGCTGAAGCTCTTTGTGTAAATATAGAATTGAGTATTTCAACAAGACCATCAACCAGTCTGCAGGAGGACACTTACAATACATAGGAAATAATCCCAGGCAGTGGGTAAAGACTTCTGTAGGCATAGCAGTGCAGCCACATATCATATGTCCATACTTTCAGAACAAAGGTGCTGTCTAAAAATGGAGAAATTTCTGGTGTAACTATTCTGGCATAACAGCATTAGCAATGGGTTGTTACACTGGTCTGATTATATCTCAGCATAAATGCACTAGTGAATTTTCCTGTGCAAACAAGCCTTGTAGAGGAAAGTGCAGTGTCTTTCATTATTCCCTGATGAAAGACTAAAATATAAAAAGAACAGCATGCACAATCTGCCCTTTGAAAGGAAAAACAGCAATTCTGAGTGTCCGTCTTGCTCTGAGGCAAACACAAAGGAGTTGAAGGCAAGCCTGTTGTATATCTGTATTAGTGCTCTCTGCCTCTCATTTAATTAATGCACAGCACTGAGGAAGAACTAAATACTGCTTGTTTTACTCAGGCAAGTGATGCCATTGACTTGAATTAAGCTACCTGCAGGATTAGAAGTAGAAAGATTAAGACCTCAGTGTAGCAAATTCATTTCACTCTGTTTTCAAATGCAAATAGTTGCCTCTCAATTGCCAGCTTGATTCATCTGTTGGTTGTTTAGCACAATGAGGCTCTAATTCTGCTCCCTGATTGTGTCTCCTAGGCTGCTCTCTACCACAAACATATTCAGCTTCCATAGAATACTTGGGATGGAAGTGGAACAGTAAGTGCTCTGTGATTTTTAAAATATATACCAATATATATTGATGCATAATTATATCTCAAACTACACAGAAAAACTTTCTCATAGAGAATCTGTTCCATTAGTTGAATCCCTGAGCTTTCTGTTTGCAATGTGGTTTTATGCCTATTTTACCTCATATGGACAAGCTTTTTCTCACCTCTCGACCCCACCGTCGTGCTGAGGGAGAGACACTGGTACTTGACAGGTAACATGGGAAGTCTCACATTATCTTACAGCTGATGCAACTATCCTGTGAAACCACTTTATAGCTGCTTTCATTAGAATGTCTTCAGCAAATTAAATAAATTACTCAATAATAACTCATCTGTAACCAAGAACATATTTTGATCTGCAATTTAATTTTAATCTGTAACCTGTCATTTTAATATATATATTAGTTATTTTGGATGGGGCACTGCTGAGAGATTACTGTTGCTTTTATTTAAATTACTTGAAAAATTCAGTACAAGAGACTGTTCCTGTGTTTATCAGAAGCCTCACCATATCTTGAACCGAATTATTCCTAATTGTACAATGCATACCTTTACCTCTACAGCTATGCTGAATCTTTCCAGAGCTTCTCTTTGATTATTTATTTGATCTGCCACAAACCTATGTTTTACCTTTCTACAAAAAAAAACCAAACCCAAATAAACCCCATTAAGTCAATGTTATAATTTCTTTATTTTTATTTTAAAATATTAAAATTGAATATTAAAATTGAATATTAAAATATTAAAATCATGTGTCTCTGAAAATTATTATGAAAGGAAAACAGTAATATATCGTGAGATTGCATATCATACCAAGGTGTTGAGCTGCAAAGAGAAACTAAAAAATGAGGAAAACCAGGAAAAATATACAGAGCACAATTAAATGTTGAAACTGATTTTAAGAAAATATGATCCATTTGTCTGCATTTATAGTGTCTCAAAATTCTATTTTAAAAAACCCCATGGTCTATTTTAAGCACTTCTAACTTCGTGGCAAGGATCACTGTGTGAGTCTTTGCTGCTTATATGAAAATGTTCAGCCTTCTGAAACTAAAATTTTTTTGAAAAATGGAGCTCATTAGAAGCAGCATATTTATGTAGCCCTCAGACACTGTAGGTGCTTTACTGAGCGTTTGGACAGCAGGCTTACAGCTGCCTTTGCCTTCTCTGATTCTACAGAAGTCAGTACTCCTGCGTATGTGCCACCTACACCTACACAATTCTGATGGAGGAGCAGCAGCTCAATAGTTGGCACACTTTTCTGAATAAATACTTCAGGTCTTATTTCTTGAGGCTTTAATGTTCTTGATTTTTTTAATGTCTTGCCAGTACAAACCTTCTGGCTTTGGCTTTATCATTGCATTATCCCAAACTGGCAGTAAGACTCATCTGAGAGAAAGGTGCCTTAGAAGATAGGAATCCAGGATGCCAAATCCTGACCAAATTTAGTAAAAAAGGTAGGAAAAACCAATAAATTATCTGGCAATTCTGATTTTGCAGCAAGAAATACCCTGGATGAATTTATAGTTCAATTGCAAAGTCAAAAATATGATCTGGCTTTAAAAAGTCAGAAGCTCCTGAAGGGAGGCACAACAAATAAGGTGAAATTGGGACCTGAGTTTTGTGTTCAATATATTGTGCTGGTTTTGGATGGGATAGAGTTCATTTTCTTCACTGCAGCTGGTATGGGGCTATATTTTGGATTTGTGATGGAAACAAAATTGTTAACATGATGTTTTAGTTGGTGCTGGGCAGTGCTTACACAGAGCCAAGGCTGCCTCTGCTGCTCACCACGAGCAGGGAGGCTGGGGGTGCACGAGATGTTGGGAGGGGACAGAGCTGGGACAGCTGATCCCAACTGACCCAAGGGATATCCCTTACTGTCTGGTGTCACGCTCAGCATATAAAGGGGGGGAAAAGAAGAAAAAGGGGGACATTTGGAGTGATGGCATTTGTCATCCCAAGTCACCATTTTGTGTGATGGAGCCCTGCTTCCCTGGGGATGGCTGAACACCTGCCTGCCCATGAGAAGTGGGGAATGAATTCCTTGCTTTGCTTTCCTTGCCTGTACAGCTTCTGCTTTACCTGTTAAACTGTCTTTATCTCAACCCATGAGTTTTCTCACTCTTACTCCTTTGATTCTCTCCCCCATCCTGCTGGTGGGGGAGTAAGTGAGCAGCTGCATGGGGTGAGCTGCCAGCTGGGGTTAGACCACAACACATAACAAACTTCAGAAAGACGTATGACACATTAATACAGCAGATTAATCAATAGTGAGGTACAAATTAGACACTTGCTTTTACTCTTCAAAGAACATGACAACAGGCAGCAGCTAACCACACTCATTACAAGGTCATGGTGCAGACAAAGGCTTATAAATGAGGTAATAGACTTAAGTGAAAAATAAATTATTTGCCTGGTGATATTTCACAGAAATATTACAATGTCACAAGTTACTTGCTAAAACAAAGACATGCTTAACTCTGTAAGATACCCAAGCAAGTCTTTACTGTATTGCAATAAACATTTCGCAGGCAAAATGGAATGCAAATGAAACATTAATTTCAATGTATTAGTTCTTTAATCATAGGATTGCTACAGGTCTGGAATGGCTCAGAGGATTAAAAAAGTGCTGAACTAATATTCAATATAGGCCCAAGCAATTGACTTTACAAATGTATGGCCAACCTGCACTGCATTTGATAGTAACTAGATTGTAAGTAGATCTTGGATAGTAATACACTGCATTTAGAGGATGGTGGTGAACTGCTCAGAGTCCTGATGGATGTCAGTGAAAAGCAGTGCCCCCCGGGGATCTGTACTGTTTAAATTTCTTTAATATCTTCATTAATGACATAGACAAAGAGTTCAAGTGCACCCCCAGCAAATTTGCAGATGACACCAGGCTGAGCAGCGCAGTTGGCACACCTGAGGGGTGGGATGGCATTCAGAGGGACCTGGACAAACTCCAGAACTGAGCCCATGGGGATCTCATGAGGTTCAATAAGACCAAGTGCAAGGTGCTGCACCAGGGTTGGGGCAACCCCCAGTATCAACACAGGCTGGGGGATGAACAGATGGAGAGCAGCCCTGCTGAGAAGGACTTGGGGGGGCTGGTGGATGAGAGGTTTGATGTGATCCAGCGAAGTCCCCAGCACAGGAAGGACATGGACCTGATGGAGCGAGTCCAGGGGAGGGCCACCAAGATGTCTAGAGAACTGGAGCACCTCTTCGATGAGAAAAGGCTGAGACAATTTGGATTGTTCACCCTGGAGAAGAGAAGGCTTCAGGGTGACTTAATTGAGGCCTATCAGTATCTGAAGAGAGCCTATGAGAAAGATGGAGAGACACTTTTTACAAGGCCTCGCTGTGACAGAGCAAGGGGAAATGGCTTTAAACTGAAAGAGAGTAGGTATAGAGTAGATAAGAGGAAGAAATTCTTTGCTGTGTGGGTGGTGAGGCACTGGAACAGATTGCTCAGAGAAGTTGTGAATGCCCCATCCCTGGAGTTATTCAAGGCCAGGTTGGATGGGACTCTGAGCAACCTGGTCTAGTGAAAGTTGTCCCTCTCTGTGGCAGAGGGCTTGGAACTAGATTTTCTTTTAGGTCCCTTCCAACCCAAACCATTTTATGATCCTGTGAAGTAGAATTCTCTCCAGTGGTTGTTGAATGACCAACATAAAGCACAACTGACAGAGCTGTAGAGGGAACACAGGTCATGCTCTCAAACCCTTAATGATAATATCAGAAAGCCCATAACCCACAGGCTCAAAAACCAAATATTTGCGAATAAAGGTACAGAGTTTACCCTCCTCACAAATGCATTTTCAGTAGAAAACAAAGCAGGAAAAGGTTTCATTACTGAGGTCCTTCAATGAGGCTTCATTTAGCCCATAGCTCAGAATCTCTGACAGCAATATCATGGCACCTCTGTTCAGCACAGCCTGTCTTGCCTTACATAGAAATATATGCATATGTTTTTGGAAAGAGCTTGGATTTTGTAGCTTTAACTGATTGTCAATACAACGACAGAATGTATTTGAAATATAATAGCAAAAAGCAATTTTGTTCCTTTCAGAATGATGCTTAACTTCCGTTTTGCATAAAATAATTCACATAAAAAGGTCAGAGAAGATCAAATCAGGTTTAGGACTAATCCATAGAAGGAACTCAGAGGCCTAAAAGTCATGTGATGAAGTAATGTGATGTAATAAAATGTCTCCTGAGAATGATCTGCATTGTCACAGTAAAGGGAGGTATCTCAGAATGGAATTGAAAACAGCCAGCATGCTAAGCAGACAAGTGTCTAGACTTAACTAAAAGACATCTAAAATCCCACTGCTCAAGCTCAGGGCCTTTTGATCTGTGTAATGTTCTCTTGAAAACATAGGTTCACATTATTTATTTCAATGAACTTCGCATGACTGCAAATGACTTTTTAAAGCGATGGCACTTTTGGTGACATCACTGTCACTACTCAGTGAGACTCAGACTGACCTGACTGCTAGAAGTAAAATCATGTCAGCCTTAGAGCATAATACCAGATTTCGAACCTTCAGTGATTATTCTTGGCATTTCTGTGTTGTAGTGTTACTTTCTCTGCTATTTTCTTGCTTCCTAAAGCTTTGAACTGCTTTCAGGTTTCACATAGGGCAGGATAGAGCCTGCTGTTAAGACATTGCCATGAAACTAATAGATTTTACCTCCTTCAAATACACCATTGAATCAGAGTCACACAGGTTGGGTGGATGGCGACCCTTCTGGGTTACTGCGAAAAGAATGATTTCCTTTCCTTCTTCTAGCTCTCTGCAGTAGGAAAGGAGATGTTTTCAACTAAATTTTAAGAGAAGCCTGATTCATTTTGTTTGTTGGAACTACTCCTAAAGCTCTTTTGATATATGAGTTCTGTGTTAGCGGATATGCAAAGGACAAGAGAACCCATTTTTTAGGGCCCCTAAGTAAGGTAATAAATTCTGCTAGATGTAATGCATCTTAAATGGAAACCATTTCTAATCAGATGGTTTGAGGAAAGTGTAGGGAGTAAGAAGAAATATGTGTAGGTATTTAGATATATGCAATAGTACACCTGCCTTTAAAAAAAATTTGGAAGATTTTCTTTGAAATTGCTTTATGGTGGAGGGGTATGATACATACTTATCTCTGAAAAAGCTGACAAGATTTCAGTTGTATTAATTTCAGAACAGGGTGTCCTGAATATGATGAGATATAAGAAAATTTGATGCAAATGAAAAGAAGAAAAAGGCAAACACACAGATCTGCTCATAATCTATGATTTATTATATGAATGGTTTACTTGCAATGATACTGTCCTAGTATTTATCTAAATTAGTTAGAGTAAAAAAATACCATATTTGTACTTAGGTATGCTCTTCGGTTAATACCAAGAAAATATTCAATACTCATTTAATTAATATTGCTACACTCCATGTTTTCTCTTATTGGAGTACAAATACGAAGTCAGAGGAAATCAGAGTTCGATATGAGACTATCAAGGTTTAAATCACTCATGTTTGAAATGGTCTGTAGCTTTGAAAATCTCCATTACAACTTTTAACCTACTATATGACTGAATTTTGGTCAGAAAAGATGAAGAGTTGGTTAGAATATGGAAATGGGACATTAATTAGAATGATTTTCTAAAAACAAATTTTGTGGTGTAGCTATTAGTTCTTCCTCTTTTTATATCTCAAGGTTAATTAACCAAGTGAGTAAGTATGTTATCATTGTTACTTTAAAAGACAAAGTTTACTGGCTATGTCTTGTTTTCTTTTTTTTTTTTTTTTAATTGCAGCAAGAATATGCATATTCAGTACGTATGCCAGTTTTTAGAACACAGTTTTGAAGACATACTTCCCCTCAGAAAAAGAGAATTTGGTACTGAACCTGCAGTCATTAGCATGTACTGCCATTTTAGATGCTTTATAGCATATGCTGCATCACATCGGGTTGGTAGGTAGACACAAAACTTTTGGAAGGCTGCTTCACTTTGAAATGCCTCCTGTAGGACCGCTTGGATTCGTGCTTTTGCTTTCGTACTTTAAAAATGCAGTACTCTCACGGTTTCAGAACTTTTCAACTAAGAACAAAAAAAACAGCATGGAAAATTATCAGGTTTGTTTTATGAGCAAAGAAAGGAGAACCCCATGAGATTCAAAGGAGGTGCTAGGGCAGGGCAAGTCAGCTGAGAGCATCCTCCTTGCTGACGTGCATGGTAGCAGTTTTCACCACCATAACCAAACCATTTTATTCCCATGTGTTTTCTGGGAGAGCATTTGCTGGCCCAAAAGAGAAAAGCCAGGCAGTACCGGAGCTGTACTGAGCACGGTGCTGTCACATGCATGGTAAATTTCATAGAAATACCATACAGCCATTTCTCTGCTCAGCAGCTGGAAGAGCCCATGTTTTGTGGCTGATCATAATTTCCTTCCTTGTGTTCACAGCAGTGCATGAATGCCATCATTATTGATTTCATTTACAGCTGTGCAGATAAAAAAGTCAAATACCTGGATTATTATTTATTATAATTGTAATTCATAATGATTTATATAATATTTGCAATTCAGAACTCTAGCTTTAGATTTCTGTTTCTTATTTCATGAAATAAGTCTATCAATCATAGTAATTATATGCTATTATTTCAGTTCTGAAAGAAAGTCTTGGGACTGTAATTTTAACAATTTCTGTGACAGATAAACATGAGTTTACTGACAGCATGAGTTGCAACCTGGGAGAATGACTGAGGCCTTCATAGTAAAAATTATAAAATAATTTCCCCAATTCCCGTGTCTTTTCCTAACATGTTAATGTCAAAAGGTATTTAAATATTTTTGTGCGGATGATTATTTATAATATTTTATATGGGTATTGTCTTCTTATTTTATATGGGTATATGTGCTTCTGTGCTCATTTTTGGTTGAAACAGCACACCAGAGCCTCATGTAGAGACAGGCTATGATTCATTGGTTTACTCTGATAAGAACATAATAAATGCTGAGTAATTTGTATTCCTTAGAAACATACATATATGCTATAATTAACAAAACATAAGCTAAAAAGCTCCATGTGGTACTCCACAGAAATTACCTATATTTTAAAATAACTTTGAATGAAAATTCAGAGACCATCTTATTTAACTTCACTCATTTGCAAACAGTGTTTAGGCACTGTGTTACAACCTACACATTAAATTAGTCCTTAAAATATTCATAGATCTAAATTAAGTATTTGAAATAATTTCCGAGTCCTAATATGAATATTGAAATCCCAAGGCAACTCAGAACTTGCATATTTAAAACATATTTCAAATTTCCTGATAACTTCTTAAAAGTGCAGTAGTCTGTTGAGTTAGAGCTTGGAACTTAAACCATAAGCAAAGTGTTTAATAATATGACCTACATCTTAGAGGAGAAATTATGGATAGATGGTTAGTTGGTTTATAGATTAATCCTATGGATGTTCTTGTCTCCCAGTTACAATCACAAAATTCTCTGTCTTACTGTCTGCATTGAATTTATAAAAAAAGAAAAATAGTTATTATATTTTATATAAGTTTTAAATTCAAGTTGCTAGCTGAAAATGAGGAGGAGTCATTACATGAGTTTCATCAAGGCCCGCTGAAAATGGGAAAGACAAGTTAAGCTACGTGGACCAGTTATGATACAAAATACAAGTGCACAAATGACCACTTTTGTAAGAATGTCTACTTCAACTATGCAGTTCAACATGATCTCATAACTCGAACAGATTTTTAGGTCTATGTAGAACATTTCAGCTGAGCTTTAAAACTAGTTTTGTCAGGCTTGACATGAAAATATCTTAAATTGGGCACTCAAATGTCTTAAATTTTTGCTGTGGAACAGAATGCAGAGCACTGACAGAAAGGCATCTGCAAGTTTTGAAGAAGATGCTGAAAATAAACTGGAAATTATTTAGGTTACCTTGCCCACACACTATAATAATTCAAGGTGATTTTGTTGCATAAACATCATGTCAGAAACTTCCCAGAAAAAAATATATCATGCAATTGTTTCATTATTAATGGGGGAAAACTTTGTAACAAACCCACAGGGCAAATTCTGACAAACTAGATGAAATAAAGATGACAATTCATTTCCCCAGGTGATGGGCAGATGAGTTTTTAGAGTACAATACCTTTCAGGAAGATGGATAAGAACAAGACGTGACAATTTTCTATTTATTAAACTTCCAGAAGTTAAATATCTCAGAATGTATTCAACAAAGATATGCCTTTTTTTTTTTTCCCCTCACTTTTTACCCAAAGACCTCATTCTTTGCATTCTTACAGCTATTGATTAGGTAGATTCTAGCAGTGGTCTTTGAAACATCTTACAAATGCTTTGTAATAAATCTGAGCATGAAAAATAATCTTACTTTTTCATTATATCAGAATTTTCATTTTGTTACTCTCTCGCTGGTTCACTCAGCTCCATCAAGGATGCTTAGTAGGGTGGCCTCTAGTTGCAAGCTTGAATAAAGCACAGATATCACACCTCCTTATTTACTTATGTTCGAAACTTGAATGGACTGGCAATGAAGTAATTGCTGACATATGAGCTCAGTACACAGGGATGTGGGCATTCTCTCTCGGCTAATGTGGTCCACACTATGTGGTCTCAGGTTGCAGGGAGTAACAGTGCTTGCAAATTACACCGCCCACTCTGCCTGGAACAAGGAATTTTGCAGCAATAGTGCCTTCCCAGAGAAAACTATTGATGCTGTAATTTCTATTCATTTGTCTCCAGGATGCTTTCAAAAACTCTCCAAGGGAATCATTAACAGATTGCAGAAATCAGCTGTCACTTTAAAAGATCCTCCTTCCTCTTTTTCTCCTCTGTAGGGACTAATGATTTCCATTCAAGATCAGCTTTTTAGCTGCACTTCATGCAAAACTCTCAGTAAACATAAATGAACATAAATAAGATTCATTAATATAAGCTACTATTTTTATATTTTCATTTGGGTTTGTTTTATTTGATCAGGGGAGGCCACATGCAGCAAGTTTTATTTCAACAACACGATTCAGCTTTTCTGCTGAAACTTGGCATCAGAGTTTCAGAGATTTGAAACATAAAATATAAATACGTATCATATATGTAATTTCTGCATTTCTTTCATTATTAATGTTATTCCTAGAGAAAGGTACAAGCTACCCTGCTGCTAAGTCATTAATGAAGTCCTGCTATCTAATTAATCAGAGGAAGCAGCTATAGGAATGGTGAAGCTGTAAAGAGGTACTCTGGAACATGCTCTCTTCCTAAACTTCAGCATTGTCACGCAACTCCTAACACAAGGACTCCTAATGCAAGCAAGTCCTTAACCAGCAAGGTAATTCTGGCCCAGCATCAGGGATTATGATGGGATACAGGTCTGCTCACTCTTCGAGATGGGTGTTGCGAGTCTTGTCCTAAGAGGGAAGGTACAGGTTTGAACTGCCTGAGGGACCCCACAAATCCCCCAGCTCAGCTCTTTGACATTTTCTCACCCCAGTTGGGTACTTAAGAACTGCCTCTCACACCTTGTGCTTCTAACTGCTAATGCAATGATTGTTCCAAGAGAATTATTGAAGTTATTACTTAAATACTGATGTTCCCAGCCTAGCAGGAATATGCCCTGTACATAGAATAACAAAACGGATGCAAGTTGAGGAGTGATACTAAGTAACTGGATTTTCTGGTCCATTCAACTACAAGATGGAATAGGAAATAATTTATCTTAATGTTGTTGGATTCTAGTTTTCTTTAAAATCTCCTTGTAGCTAGGAGCTCCATAAATAAAAGGTGAAAGGAAATTATTTAGTAATATCAGCACAACAATATTTTTTAGATATTAGGGACCACTCCCTTATCTAATCAGAAAATGTTAGCGAAGAGCGCAAATCCAGATGGATAGACACATTTTACAGTTTGAGATTTTAACAGGTAAACGGTAACTCATGCAAAAAATGACATAGAAAAGTAAATACTTAACCAAAGTTTTTACTTTGCTCAGGTTCCTGAAGATGGGCCTATGTAGTCTGTTCACTCTAATTGCCTACTAAAGAACAGTCTTTTTGCAAGTTCCGTATTAAACTGCAGACTTATTTAAATTTCACAACATTTCTTGCAAATTAGATCTCACAGGGGATGCTTGACTCTGTCAAATAATTTTCAAGCACCTAGAAGGCACTCATCAACAGATGTTTTGCTCAGCCAAGCTTTCATCTCATGGTTCACTGTTCATGATGCTTTTCATGAAGGATTTCTTGTTAGAATGGATATTTGTATGTATGACATGTCCCCTAATCACAAGTGCAGTAAAGCATGTGTGAGCAAACTAATTTGTGGGCAGCAACTACTTGTTACTTCTGAGACTTTAATTAGGAAACAAAAATGACATCTTATGATTTGACTTGCCAACATCATAGACAATCATGAATAGCAAGTCAGAAGATTTGGCAGTAGCTTGGCTAACCTTGACTGATACACTTATGCAAATTTTGACACTTATAAATAAACAACAGAAAAAAAGTAATTTCATCTAGATTTTAATTGCTTAAGACAGTAAATATAAATATAAATATAAATATAAATAAATATCAACCAAGAATATATTAATAAAATAAAACCATTAGAAAGAAAAAAAAATCCTTTTTTTATGCAACAAAAAATGTTTAACTAAACACACAAACCTTTATTTATAGCAGACAGAAATATCAACTCATTTCGCAGGGTGATACTTGAATCATCAGATGTTAACCTGATATCAACATGGCACCTTTCTCCTAATGAACTTTACAAAGCACATATCACACCAGGAATGTGTGTATCATTTCATGCCAAGAACACCCTAATCTGCTGTGTCCCATCTCATAAACTGTGGAGATTATTCTCTAGGTACAGCATGAGAGAATTCAAATTAATTCAAGCTGGATAGAGGCAGAATTATTGCAAGTATCAACATATTTTATACATACAGTCTTACAGCCTTTTACCTGCTGTAGTCTCCACAGGATTTTAAAAAATTCCACCTGCTTCGATCAGATTACAGCAGCCAATCACGTCTCCTTTGCATAACATTCCAGTTAAAGCAGCTCAATCTCTTATCAACAGGATGTTGTGTTTAAACTGATTAAAAACCATAAGAAAATATCAGCAATTTGAAGGAAAGAAAATAAAGCAACTTCTGGAATACTTTAATCATTATTGTTTGGTACTACTGAATGAGTCCACAAAAAGTTACCTTGTGCATTAACTAAAGCTAAAATTCCTCTTTCGAAGCCGCAGAGGGAGAATCACAGGCAGGCTTATAACGATACAAGGTGGCAACATGCCACTATTCTTTTGTTATCACTGGCAAGAACACAATCATGTGCCCTTTAATCTTTGTTATTCAGCCTACTGCTCATAGGGATAACACAATCAACCACTTCTTTCAATCAAAGGAATAGGGACAGAACTGGCTGCATTGAGAGAGGTGCCAGGACCAGACTAAACTTGTGAAATCCAACTACTAGATAAAAATTTAGAGAGATAAAAGATGTCTTCATTTTGCTGCTAATTTACAAGATATCCATTATGTGGGACAAATTAATTTCCTAGGTAATAATTTCAGCTTATTCGTGGGGTTTTTTTCATACATCACCAAATACAGTGCACACATATTGCTTTCTTAATAGTAATAACATTACTGCAAAAAACAATACACTTGAAAAGTTTCATGTATTCAACCTTACGGATTTTTGTTTTCTAGTTTTCCTAGTGCTCAGTTCCATTTAAGCCTGTTGTCTAATTCTGAAGAGCTAGAAACCCTTCACTGGTAAATTCTATGAAATATTTTAAGATTCCTTGTCTGTTCTTTGTCTCATCTGATATTTTTTTAAAATAAACATCTGAGCAATTGATAACTGCCAATGCAAACTCTTGTTGACATTTAAAAGGCAGTTAGAAATAGTTTCAGGCAGTGGGCAGGCCTTGCTGATTCTGTGCTTCTACTATCTCCATTTAAAGGATGATTTTATTATATAGGGGAAAGGGGAATAGGGTTAGATTCAGGGGAAGGGCTTCAGTGCAGCAGGTCACCCTTAAGTAGAACAGAGCTCAGACCTCCATGCAGAGTGCAGGAAGAGCTGCCTGAATTTAGAGCAGTGGACAGCTACCCTAAAAAAAGCTGCATATTTTAAACCCTGCTCTTTTGTGCATGAAATCCCATGCATCTATATGGGATTCACAGTCCAGATCTTTCTACTAACAGTGTGTGTCTCTACTCTGTGTATTAACCTTTCACATGGAGCCTTTAAAATGTAGAAGGCCTACGTTTTTTCCCTTGTGTGCCTGACATCAGAGATGCTTTGGCATAACACTGCCTAGCAATTAAGCACCTTGAGCAACTGGAATTACTCAGGGTGCCAGAGGTGTGATGGGTGCTGTGCAGCTGATGGGAATAAACAGCTTTCACAGGAGTGAAAACAGTCATATAAAGACACACAAAAAAGGTGTCTTCCACACTGCAGATTAGACAGCTATGGCCACTAAGGACCTAGAAAATCTGACTCTTCTTACAGAGTAGGCAGCTAATTAGATAGGAAACTTGTCTTTTTCATAAGGACTTAACAACCAGTGCTGTTTCCTTTAGACAGGTGTTTGATTAAAAAACTGCACAGGTCCCTCCACACCCGCTCAGCTGAAAACCCCACCCCCTGGATTACTGAGTTGTCATCTTCTACGCCTTTCACATTTTTGGCTGCAATATATCCTGGTTTCAAGAAGAATGGAGGCCCCACTCCCCAGACAAACTAAGACATTCTGATAGGGGTGAAGGTGTCCTCATGAAAGGACATATGTGCACATGAATCACCTCAGGCTAGAGAAGATACAAGCTCAAGTTTCCCATTTCTTTTGCACGTGTTGCAGTGATGAGCCTACAGCGAAAAAAAAGGCACTGCTGTGCCCCCTGTGTTTTCGAGAATGAAAACTCTGCCCTTTGTGCATGTCTCAGTACAACTTGCACAGATTAAGTCTGACTAAAATGCTTGAATGTTTAGGTTTCTCTAAGAGTTTAGTGACCTCACAGTCCAGTATCTCAATTAGATAGGGAGCTTAAAGACAGAGACATCACGTAAGTTCTGGGTAGCATGATTCTTAAAGAGCTCTTGTATCATCAAATTTCACTCAGTTCTTGTTAAGAGCTGGGAAAGTCTTGGGACAATACACGGTCTCAATTGTCCATGGCACTGACTATTACCTACAAGTATTATTTCTACATACATAATAGTTATGCTTATATTTAGAATATATTTAGAATATTTTCCTTGTGAAGAAACAAAACTTATTTTATCTTCAGATCTTTCACAAAATGCAGTGGCAGAGACTTGATACAGAACAAAAAACCCCAAACAAACAAACAAACAGAAGAAAGCAGTCAATTGACCATCATTTTCTGTAAATATCATATCCTAAAAATCAGAAAAGGCAGTGGTCTGACAAATGTTAAGGTTGTACTTAAGAAACTTTATTAATGAAAGTAGTCTGTAGATAATTTGTCAGTTTTTGCACTGTTTTACTAGTTTCTACTTCCCAGGCAAGTGTCAACACAAAAAAAATATTAGTAACTATACATAGATGTTAGGTGTAAAAACATTATCAGAATTGAAACACTACCGTGTCATGCATAAGATCCTAATTATCATGTCATTATTTAAGGAAAGGTCTTGTTTATTTAAAAATCTGCCATTGGAATTTAGCTAAAACATGTTTACAAAGAAAATCAGTGGAACAAAACAGACTTCACAGGTGCCATGCAATCCTAGTTAGAAATGCATACACTTTATACAATCACAATTCAGTATTGTTCCATTTGGATTAACTGTGAATATGAAATGAAGAAACAGTTCATTATTTGGATATGCCAATCTTGATAGTTTGTGATAATAGATCTTTAAAAGCCTCAATAAAAGCTAAAACAAAGTATAATCCTTGTCTAGGCAATACACCTAGACAAGGGTGTTTGAACACCCTCACACTGTCTACTATACCCCCCAATACTAAGACAGTGAAAACATTTCTGAAGACAGTTCAGTACCATTTCCCAGAGCCTTGTATGAAGATTTATAATCAAGACAAATTATGTAAATACAGTCTCTCTATGTTCTAAGAAAATGCTAATACCTCATACTTACCTTAAAACAATTTAAATAATTTGTGTGCTGCTCACCTTCATCTTTGTGTCATTGTATACAGACCTAATCATGCTCATACAAAATATTTTGCACTCTTCAGGTTCTTGTGTGACTCATGGTGGAGTAATCTAATTTTTCTAAGAAGAAATCTCACTAGAACATCAACGCAAGGGGTAAAAATGCTTATGGTAGCAGGGGCCTGACATTTAAATACATGACAACTTTCATAAGATCAGACTTCTAATTCCAGAAATAGATAAAAATCTAGTTTAATTCTAAGTCTGTTGGTCTGAGATCATAGGCAGTCTGTCTTCTTCCATGAAGCTTATCTATGGTGCAAACCCACTTTCATTCCTCTAATGACAGCTGGGTAACTTCACAGTTCCCTCATACCCTCTCACTAGTCTTACATATTTATGTGTTATGGACCTAACACTGAAGCACTCAACACTTTGCTAAACTGCTTTTATTACTACTCTGTCTAGTCTAATTTAAGAATGACCATGACAGTGCAATAGATCTCAAACCCTAGGCATTTTTCCAAATAATCTTCTTAAATGTAATTAATTTGCTTAGTTTTGCTGAGTAACTCTCTCTATAGATTTTGATCAGTTCAGATATTTAGAGATACCCAAGCCCTCAATTTCAAACGCTGCAAATGCCAAATATATGAAAATGTAAATACATGTATGTCNTCTCCAACCATGAATATTACCCATTTAACATTATTGCCTTAAAAATGAATTAACATATAAAATATTATTTCAAATTACATTTGGTTTCTAATCAGCTAACCAGTTGCTTTATAGAAAAACTAAGGGTAGGACAGACTTTTCGATGTTATATTTCTGCACTTGATTTTTTTTTCTATCAATGTGTAAAATCTTTCATTCTTCATTATATAACTCAGAAATAACAATTTCAGTCTGACTGACTCCTGTCAGTCAATATCACTTTGAACCATCCTTAGCACTCACAGACAGATTTATGAATGTAGAAAACACCCTCTCTGTCCTTGAGAGAAGACATTAGGAGTGGCAATAAGCAGTGTCCAGCCTCAGACAGGCTTTTGTGCAGCCCTTCTTGATCCATCCCTACAGTCTGACAGTAAGACATTGAAACCATTCTCCTGAGCTTTATTTTTGCACCTAGTTGTGCAGCCTTACAGTAGGATTATCTTGATCCCTAGCTCCTGCATGAAACCGTCATGTGAAATGGTGCCTGAAGCCTTTCAGTGGTCAAAATAAACCACATCTGCTCCTTCTCTACCCATCAGCCCATTACCTTGTCAAAAAGACAAATAATGTGGTTTGACATGATCTGTAATGGACAAATTGATGAGGGCTCTTACTTTACGTCTTGCTCTCAACAATATTATTTATTATGGTGCTTTTACAGGAATTTAAGTTGTTTAATTGTATATAGTATCCTGGTTTACTTTTCCCCCCTAGTTTTCAAGGATTAGTGCTATTTTTGCCTTCTTACAGTCTTTTGGAACTTCATCCATTCTGCATGAGTTCTCAGATATAAATGCTAACGGCTTTGAGATGGTCTCATTCAGTTTGCTGAATCTCCTGCTGGGAATTTTACTTGGCTGAACAGATTTGAAAATGACTCATGAGTCTCTTTCCTCTTTTTTACTTATAGTACAGTGGTTCTTACCTCTATTTCCATATGTCTTAATTGTGTTAAACAATTTTACTGAAGAATGAGAAAAAATAAGATATTAAACAGTCAGAGTTCTCAGGATATCCCACTATTGGATATCCTATCCTTTAGCGTAGAGATCTTTCTTTACTCTTCTAAATACCAGTATGCTTACGGACTATTTTCTGATAACTCCTGATAACTGCATGTCATTTTATACTTTTTTGATTTTGTCTCTACAATTTCATGTTGTTCTTTTATATCCACCCTTAATAAATTCTGAGAAATCCCTTCTGGTGTGTGAGTTTGCTGAAGAGTTCATATCCCAGTTAAATTCATGGCATAGCACACTTTCTAGCCTTTCTTTGCACTGAGTTCTGTATTTGTGACCCATATATGGCTTTTAAAAATCCATCAGACTATTCCTTTAACTTCACTTTCCCTAGCTTCTTATCTATCACTTTTCTGAGTTCATGGAAGTCTGCTTTCCTGAAAACAATTCATATTAGTCTCTTTCTCCATCTTAAGAGCAAAGAACTTCAAAATTAATTATTTCATATTAACCCTTATCCATTCACTTTCATTTTCTGAGTAAGGTCTTCCCAATTGGCCACAACCAAGTTCAAAGAAGTCTTACTGTCCATCACCTTACCTTAACCTGTCTGCTCTATCTCTTTGCAAGCTCATGACTGAAGAGCTGAAAGTTCTCCACTGACAAAGAAAAAAGACCTTCCTGTTTTCAATTGGTAGCTCCCCTTTAAAAAGCACAATATCCAACACTTACTTATATTCTGCTGGAGACCCTGAACACAACAGTAAATAACCCATAGACATTAGCCCCTGAGTGTGTTGGGTTGGTTGGGGATAGAGTTTACTTTCTTCACTGTAATATGGGCCTGTGGTTTGGATTTCTGATGGCAACAGTGTTGATGACACGGGGATGTTTTAGTTACTGCTGAGCAGGGCTTACACAGGGTCAGGGTCTTTTCTGTTCCTCACGCACTCCACCAGGGAGGAAGCTGAAGGTACACAAGGGCTTGGGAGGGGACACATCTGGGACAGCTGACCCCAGCTGACCAAAGGGGTATCCCACAACATATGGCATCATGTTCAGCATATAAGGCTAGGGGAAGAAGGAGCATGTTCTGTAAATATTTCCAGATCACAGAATATTCTAAATTGGAAGGGACCCACAAGGATTGAGTCCAACTCTTCAGTGAAAGACCCATACAGGGATTGAACACTCAACCTTGGTGTTATCAGCACCATGCTCTGACCAGCTGAGCTCATCTCAGGGTCACACATTCAGATTGATGGTGTTTGTCTTCCCAAGTCACCAGTGCGTGTGATGGGGCCCTGTTTCCCCGGAGATGGCTGAACACCTGCCTGCCCATGGGAAGTGGTGAATGAATTCCTTGTTTTGCTTTGCTTGCATGTGCATCTTTTGCTTTCTCTATTAAAATGTCTTTATCCCAACCCACAAGTTTTCTCACTTTTACTCTTCCAAGTCTCTTCAACATCTGACCGGGGGAAAGTGAGTGAGTGATCATGTGGAACTTGGCTTCCAGCTGGGGTTACACCATGACACCAATTAAGTTCAACATGTTCTATGAGCATTTTGAGGCTCGAATACCTTTGCATATGTTTTTTACATTAAAAGCAGTATCTTCTTTCTTTTCCATTCAAAATCAAACTTTACTTTCCCATGTAAATATTCTAAATCTGTGAACTAATTTTCTGTTATGAAAGTTAAATCTCTATTTCACTTGTGTACTAAGACATCAAGACCATCATTCGCATTACTCATCTAAATCTAATCTGCTGTATTAAGATTATACACCTAACATGTTTAAAATACAGTTTTATCCTTTCTATCACCATTATGGCATAGTATCTGTCCTCTTTTCAGTTTTGGCCTTTGAGGCTGACCTGTAAACTTATACTGCCACCATTTGCTAACTTAGTCTAAAATTCTGCTCTTCCATAGCTTTGAGAATGTTCCTTCATCTTTGGTATGACCTCAGTGAAAACTCCAGTGAAAGAAATGAACCACACACCTGTTCAGTTGTCCCCCTAAGAACACCACCCATGGCCAATGAAAACAAAGTCATCCTGCCTACAAGTCTGCAGTTACACATTTTTATTCAATTTATCTATACCTATGTGGACTATTATCAATAGCTATGGGCACTAAAGGGAATTCCAGCTCAGCTCTCATTTTTGCTCCAGGAGCTATGTAGCCACTTCCCTGCCTAAAATCACTCCTGGCAGCATCCTTACAGCCTATGACTTGGGCTTATAAAGCTATCAATGCCAGGATTTTGGGTAAATGAATTAATCTGCCTTCCCACCACTATTACTCTGTGGTTCCGGCACATTGTCTTCTCCCTTCTCCCCTGAAAAAGCACTATTTCCGACTTAATCTGAAAGATGTTACCCACCTGACTGCTCCATCCCCCTCTTAATCACATTTATTCTCTTCATTTTATCTGATGCACATAAATGTACTCCATGTCCCAAGTGGGATCTCACTTCCCCGTTCTGCTATGATTGTAACAACTCTTAGTAGATGATTCATTCAAGAACTTTTACCTCAAGATTGTACCTCTTTTTCCCCACTGATCAAAGCCATTCCTTGATTTTTTTGTTTACTTTTTTCCTCAGAATTACTGGAGCAACATATACTCATTCGTATTTTTAGCTGATGTTCATCAAGTCTGATTTCTTTAAATTCTCTGTTTTTAGAGTATTATCTTGTTATCATTTGTGAACTCCCAAAAAGCTCTCAGGATGACCACATAAATACTTGGCCCAAAGACTTACATGGTTAGACTTCTGCATGATATATGTCCAAAGGGATACGGCATATGTATATATGGCATTTTCCTTTCCAAATGCATTTCTGACAGGTTATATCCATACATGTAATGCTAACAGAAATGAACGAAAAAGACCTCACATTTAAACAAATTTCATTTCACAATTACAAGACTGGAAACATGCTTTTATAAAGTCTATTTGGCCAACTCCTTTCATTAGCTTGCTCTGTTAACAATTCAAACTCGACAAATGCTTTTTTCCCTACTGTATTTTTAGAATAGATTGCTTTTCTCTTGGGCACAATCATCCATGATATTTTCACAAATTCAAGTCACTCTCAGAAATTATCTTTCACTCTTTCACAATTATTTTACTTGAGTTTATAGCTCTTACTCTGCCATTCGGGTACATGTTCCCAAAGCTGTTGAGGTCAACAAAGGTATCAGTCTCCAATAGCAGGTCAGTAGCCTTATTGCAATATTTTCCTTGTCTCTCTGCTGCTGCCATATACTGTCATCTGCAGCTTTTTTGGGGAAGAGAGCAAAGAGATAAAACAGAAATGGTTCTAGGGAAGGCACAAAAAGAAAACTAGATAGAAAATTAAGAATGAATGTGAGAAATATAAAAATATTCAGGATACAGATTTCTTTTCTCACATGCCTCAGCTCATATTGACTATATCCACAATACAACACCTACACAATCACAGCTTCCAAACCGTATACAGATTAAAAATATACCAAAATACCAAAAAGCAGTCATATAGTTCTTGATAAGTTGTTAAGAAATGATAAAGAAAGGAAAACTAGGAAAAATATTACGAAGGGATAGAAATAAAGGAAGTGAATAATTTCAAAGCTAGTAACTTCTATATATTTACCTTTTATATAATTCCCTGGGAAATAATAGTAAACTTCCCCCTGCCTCAAGTCTCTTTCAAAGATCATGTAAACTCAAAACTTGCCTATATAGTTTTTCGTGTTAAGGAAAAAGCCCACCAAGTGGTAACTAATTGAGCATATCTCAATTTTTAAAGATTATTAAGAACATTTGAAACTGAAGAGTAGCAATGACAGTGAATATAATGAAAAACTCCTTGGTAGCAAATACAGCTTGTCCTAGTAATTTCATTGTTATTATATGTGTAAATAAAATGAGCAATTATATATGTAAATAAAACGAGGCCAAATGAAACCTCTTAGACTTCAAAACATTCTCCTGAGGGAGCCGGCTATAAGCTCCTTCATGTAACAAACTAAAACGCTGCAACATAAAATAATTTTAAAAGTTCTAATAGACAGCAAACTATACTAGATGATTCACCATGAAAGGTCTTTTCCATCAATTTTCAGGGGCAGTCACCCCCATTTCCTCACCAGTAATTTCTATTATCACTGGGAAAACAAAGTGACCAGTAAAGACACCAGTGACAAGTTGCTAGTTATCTGTATTTAAAATGCAGATCTTTTATTCTAATGACATCTAACATTTCCAAAAAAACCCCACTGATTTGAATACAATTTTATCCAAGTAAAAATAAGTTGCAATGTTTTTTCGTGGAAATAAAAACAGAACTGAAAGTTGATACACTTTTCTTCCTTTATGTTCTCATCCTAATCTAGTACAAGAGTACAGACCTGATGCAATTCTATCATATAATTAGATGACGCAAGATCAAATGTCTCCTGTTGCATTGCTAAAACAAAATCAGGACTATGTTAACTATCAGTAGTTCAGTTTGTCCCATTCCCATGAATGGACTTCTTACCTGCATGAGCTAAATAAATGAGCTTAGTAAATAAGAATTTCAAAGTAAAAAAAAAAAAATTAGAAAAAAATTGAAAACATTGAATCTAAGATTTTTCAGGCACTTGAGTTGCTTATAACTTTATCTAGTGTAATTTATGGGTGTTTCTTTAGAGTTTTGCTTATGTTTTCTGCAACAACTTTATTTTTGTATTATCCATGAAGAGAGCAGACCTCACAAATTGCGAGGGAACAAAATGATTAATTTTAAAATTAATCAAATCTTTGAAATTGTAGACCACAGATATCTGAGTTTTACTTACGGTAGCATTCTGAACTAGTTCAACTCAAAACGTGGGTAAATAAGTGAAAGTAAGTAGGAACACCTATTATATTCCAGTATTTGTTAACTTGTACTTTTTAACATGTGCACAAAATTTGTTGAGTCTTACTTGGAATGTGAGAAAGTGTGAAAAATAAGATGAGACTGATAAAAGCAATGGCAATAGAAATGAAAAACTAATTTCCACATTAAAGTTTTAAAATATATGCTAATAATAAAACATCCATTTAGGTGGTATTCCAATCAGAACCAACACCTTGTAGAACACCAGTTATCAAAAACACACAATTAAAGACTAAGTACTAAAAAGGAGAAAAATTTGGTTTTTACATAATATTAAAGTTTGAAAGGTTTCTCATCATGCTCACACATGCAAACTCTTTCAAGCAGATCAAAGTTTTGCCTAGCTTGACAAACTTCCAAAATAATTTCATAGCTCTGAAATACATAAAATATTAAAGTCTCTAAATATCTCTTTAGGCATTTGTGCTGGTTTTGGCTGGGGTAGAGTTAACTTTCTTCACTGTGTCTGGTATGGATCTCTGTTTTGGATTTATGCTGAACAC